>JBBPTY010000093.1:0-31682 GCA_038094335.1 Tylopilus aff. striatulus | reverse complement strand
AAGCACATCAGCCGTGGCCGGAACAGCTATTACGCGCCGGTGCCAGATGACTGGATTTTCTATGTGGAACATGCGCGATGAGTCCCCGATCAGCGTACGTGGACATTGCCGTTGGATCAGGCCGGCGTGCAGGAACATCCACCGCTGAGTCCGGCTTCGGCTCCTCTCCAATGCGACCCTGTCGTTTCAATGGACGGAAGTTCACGTTGTGCATCAAGCCTAGGGAGCGGGGTAATATCGGCGAGAAAGAAATCTTTCAATATAGATGCCATTACTATCCGTTCAAGTCGATGCTTTTTAATGTACATAATTATGCGATCCCGGACGAGAGGTTGCAGTCTAAAACCAGAGATTGGACAGTACGCCAGGGGCGATCGGCTCATGACCAATTCGATAAAGCGGACCGGATCTTGTGTGATCTCTCTTGTGTCTCTACCCTTCTGCCATTTCATTCCTTCTGTGTTTGACGCGGACACATGGATTTTTTTTTCCACAAAAAATGTCGATTGTATGTACGCATGGTTGCATATGCACCTAAAGCGACTCATCTATTTCGAATTGGTAGTGTTCGTACGCTTTCTGCTACATTTCCTCATTTGGACGTGGCGCCAGACTTACCCGCACGCAGGGCCGCTTCTCCTCACTTTCCTCCAGTCTCGTACCACTCGACTGAGCTCCTTAGGTATCCAGTTTAGTCTCGTATCACATCGACTGGGGTGTAACTTCCTCCCCTACAGACACCTCCGGTTATGAGCCCTGCCTCGCGGTTCAACATAACCGATGCCAGATCTGAAACTCGATCACGTTATCCTCTTCAATGAGGAGCCCAACGTACAAGCAAGCATGATACAGATCACATTCCAAGAGCCTCACATCTGTCTCGGAACGTTCTAGGACGTACGTATGCTCAGAAATCTGAGACCCATCACTGTCATCCCCGGCAGGCGGGCGGGCGGGCGAAGGTCGTATTCCAGCACTGGGACCTCGCTAGAATGAGGATTTTTGCTTATGAATGAGATGGCCAGCACCATTCATCGATGGATGCACTTTAAACGGTAGATTGGGGCCGCCGATTTTCCAGGCACGGCTGCATTGACGGCGATATCGCGACAGTCGTGCTACTGCAGCCAGTGCCGAGTCGTCGTCGTCGTCGTCGTCGTCGTGCCATCATTGGTGCCGTCTTACTGGACTCGGAGCATGATGAGGGAACAGGTGGGCGTTGGGGCTAACCAGCTCGTGTCGCCTGTACACGGCGGATGTGAGTCTGCTCGCATCGCTTGTCTCCCGATACGTAATTGGCGTGGTCCCTGCACGTCTGCCACAGTGTCATCGTCGTCGTCAGTCTGGTGGCGGCGGCGGCATCCTGGCATGAAAATGTCGTGCATCGCTTTGTGGCTGTGGTGATCGGACGACGACGCACTGTAAGTCACGTCGTGATTGCGACACGATGTGATGGTGATCACAGTGCTGTAATTGCCATCCGTGATGAGTACGGGTCGACATTGACCTGTGATACCCGCGGTATGACCCATTACCGGTACCCAAGGTGTAGCAGACTCAACTCACAAGTCGTTCAAGAAAGTCGAGATATATTTGACAATTCAGAGTCACAAGAACCAATACGACTAATAATTAGTAGTGGGTCGCAAGATGTCTGGGATATCAGGATGATTTAATGAAATGCATATTTTCCACTGGAAGCTCAATGAGAGCAAAGGTGCTCGTTAGTTGCGTCTCATCGTATGCTGGTCTTATTCTGTCTTATTTGATGCTTTTTCGGCCTGGTGTGATTATCAAATTTGCACCAGTGAGAAAAGCCAAAAAGCCAGTAAGTCAGGCCTGCAAGGCCCAGAAGTAGTACCATAGACGCCATATAGCATGCATATATGGCAAAGGTTGCCACTGGCATCACGAGTGTATTGTAGTACTACCGCACTCACACATCAATACCGGCGATTCGCGGTAGGCTGTGCCGACATTCCTTGTCGTGGTCATGTCCATCGTGCGCGTCGCATCGTGTCGACGTCGACATGTTCTGCATGCCAGTGGCAGTGCCACGGTCTTCCTCAGTGTATTCGTGCCATGTTGTTCGCGCTCAGGCTGCCATCATGGAGCCTTTGGTTCTTGCCATAATTGTCGCGTCGTGCCATCGTTGATGTGCCCACTGTCTTGACTGTGGGAGAGTGCTTAGCTAGATACACATAAGTAACAGTATGTGTCGTAGTAAATGTAGTAGACCAAAGCAAATCTCCAAGGTCGTAGGCACAGGGAGTTCTACTCGTTGAAGACCCAGAGTAATTTGCAACTGCTCCTCCACACCGTAGGCATCAATTGAACTGGTGACGACATCAGTACCGGCTCTGAATCACCCTCTAGGTAAAGCTCACAGGCGTTTTGACACCTCCAATGTGACTGCGTATGCGTCCACTGGGTGACAGCAGACACCAGCACGACACTAGCGTTGCAACTGTTGGTCGCCAGATGATGCTGCAACCTGTGTTTTTTCATCACGGGCACCATGATCCGAGTGGTGGCAACAGACCCCTTTCTGAAGAGAAATGACCAGGAACCAAAAGACAAAACAAGTGGGAAATGAAGCCCATGTCATCGAAATGAAGGTATCTCCCACCTCGGCGAACCCACCGAAGGGTCACTGCCGACTCATCAAAGATGTGAAGGTTAGACACCGGTGCATGTTCTAGGCCGTCTGCCGGTTGTATCAAGAGGGGACTTGGAGGACGGATGGAATCAGCCCTTTCGTAAGCATCATGTTATACCTCCAGTGTGGCTGATCTCATTCCAGTAGCGAGGGACCTGCAAATAACAGGTCCACAACAGGCAGTACAAGGGCAAATGGTCCGACCCACTCTACACAGTCGCAATATATCTAGAATCCTGAGGTGGCCAACTATACGACGCAGGACTTTGAGCGGGAGTTCGCTAAGCATGATTGATGGCAAACCTGGCAGCGTGCTCGTAAATTGGTAGGCAGGGTTTAGGGGTTGGATAACGTGGAAGTAGTGTGTGTGATACGGCTCAGAGAGCTTCAGATCATCGAGCATCCCACATAATTGTCGGAGTTTGAATATGATAGTTTCTACCTGTTCAGTGATAGAAATTCAAAAGTCATCTGGTACGCTCGAATAACTTGCCAATCGCTGCTGCACACCCTACAGCGTTCTATGCCCGACGCACGGACGACGGCGTAATGTGTCTCGAGTAAAGACGATCACGGCGGCCGTGGAACCATGCCGATATGCGTGTACCAAATGCGAGTTTATTGGGCGGCGGAAAAAAAAAAAAAAAAAAAATAGATGATGATGAGCGCCCACGACCAACGTCACCTTTGGCGCTCCGACGAGTCTAGGCCCCAAACGTGTGTTGGCATCGCAAAAAGGCGTGGTTCATTTACAGTACAGTACGTGCATTCCTGGTGGCGTCAAGCGTTTTGTAGGGTGGCCAGGGCTATGTCCAGGAACCGGGGCTCGCCGTGGCGGCATGTTTACCTCACTGGAACAAAGGGAGATGGTGATCCTCGTCCCTCGGGCCCCGTGCAGGCACCACAATGATGCGGTGCACTGCGCGCGGGGGGACGCTACTATCTATACGTCGGGGACACTGATCCGTGTGTCACCGCACCTTGGCCCAAGCCGATCGACCGCTCCACACAGCCCTCTCATTCGTGAGCGAGCAGGCACGCGAGTATCTCTCTCTCTCCCTAGTGGCTTGGTGGACGACCAGCCACTTGTCCAATGATCCCGCAGTTTGAACAGCCCCGGTGACCCTAGACCCATATCCATGGTGTGTGTCACAGGCAAGTTTGCTGCCAGCTTGCCGCCTTGGAAACATTACCTCGTCTTTTTTTAAAGCCTCCTTTCAGGCACTTGTTCGTTGACGTCATACGTCAGCGACAACCCACACGCTGTCGCGACCTGGCAGCGCTTGGTAGTCCGATGCTAGCGGAGGTGCACGAATGGAAAGAGAATGTGATAAAAGTACATCGTTTCGTGTGTTTTTCACGACGCACAGCAACATTACTATGGAAGAAAGCCTACAGACACTGGTAGTTTCTAGCTACATTCTTTGGTATATTTCTCTACGCGTGGATGGAAGAAATGGGACTCGTCACTCAGTGAGAGAGGAAGAATGAAACGGGCGAGAGAGGGAAGCGGAACAAACAAGCTGCATGCGTCGTCTAAGTTCGTCATGACCGATTGAAAAAGAAACGTAGATAATACCCGCGATGAGATTAGCTCGGATTAGGAAAAGGAGAGAGGAAGTCGTCAGATCGGCATGAGATATCGGATCGTATTAGCGAAAAGCGAGAAAGGAAAGAGCACACGACTGCGACGAACGAGGCTTGCGAAAAAGCACTAGGACTTGGATGCAGGTTTGGACGTGGTGGGAGGGGCAGACAGAATGGGTGGTTGATGAGCAGGCTGCGAGATTGACTCTTTTTCCAGCTCAGGCTCGCGTGTGCCAGTATCTTCGTCGACAGGTTTCATCGCGTCCGCATCCGACTTTGCACTGAGATTTCTTCTCCCATTGGTGAGCTCAGGTTGCGTGTCTGGTCGACGGGAAGCATCAACCTCCTCCGCACGACGTATGATGTCAATCTCTCCCTGAACAACGATCCCCTCAAGCCACTGGTGATGAATTAAATCAGCGGCCTTGGCTCTCCTGTCTGGATATAGACGCAACATCGGCGAGAGGAATGAGGAAATCGCGTCGGCCTCTGCTTTGGGGAACAAGTACTTGTCATGCAACACGGCATCGAGTGGCCAAAAACGTAGTTTGTTGATGTGCCGTAATTCACCTAAGATGAACCGCCGCTATGAGCGACATGCGCGACTCCTTGGTAAACATACACACCCTTGCGACTAAAAAATTCTGAGCTGTATTTACCAGAAAACGCGATCGCTTTCGGAAAGTCGCCCATGAGTTCCATGATTTGAGCAATGTGGTCATCATCTTTGCTATACCGTGATCCAGAAGCTGGATCGAAGAGATAATCTCCACCTGTAATGAGCTCGAAGATCTATATGCGTTGTGATCAATCAGACAAGGATCAAATGGCGCGACATATGAAGACCATCTCACCACACATGCGACGCTCCAGATATCCGCACTCGGACCCCATTTTGCACCAAGAATAACCTCGGGACAGCGATATTGTCGAGTCTGAATGTCGTCGGTGAAATGATGTTCTGTCCATGTTGCTATGGGGATGACGCATGAGGCCTTGGGGAAAGTCAGAATTCATCCCGACGTACCATTTCCCAGATCTGCAATTTTGACAGTAATCTTTTCCATACCCTCGAGCAAGCTCGAACTCGTTGACGTATCAGCTTGAGGTGACTCTCCGGTAATGGATGTGAAAGGCTTCGCGTCTGAGGTAACGACATCACCTGAACCGGCCGGCTTCATAGTCGAGGGACCCTGAGACGAGGAGTTCGCTGTGGATTGATTGGGCGCCATTTGGGTCAGCAGTGATGGTCCCGGCGGGTTTGTAGGGTGAGGCGATGTCATCTTGTCGAACCCCGGATCTAGCGAGACGTCTGAAACTCGTTCTGCGGTGACCTCGATGGAGTCTGCTCTCTTGGAACTTGCGCCTGTGGAGCCGGCGACGGCGACGGCAGCGGATCCATTCGGGTTCTCCTTGGAGAGGGAGCCGGAGCCAAAAGACCCGGGCTTCGACGCTGTTTCACCATCTATCTTACTCATGCCAAACGCAAGCTTATCGAATTTGGGGCTGCTACCGAAGGACATGGAAGAGGATGGGGACGGAAGCGGTCGTGAGCCCGTTATGAAGACCGACTCGGAGCGCGGAGTCTGATTACCCCCACGACCTTTGGAAGGCGGGACGCCAATCAAGCGGGAGGGAGGCGAGGCATTGTTAGCGGAGGCTGCCATCTCAGACTCAATGATGTCTTCGACATCGTCGATGCAGATGAGGACGTTTTCCGGCTTCAGGTCTGGGTGAAAAAATCTGCTGCTGCCCACGTGCGTCCCAATTAAAGAGCACTGACCAGTGTGAATGACGCCGCAACAGCGGTGCATGTAATCTAAACCGAGTAAGACCTGCTTGGCTATCTGTTTCACCAGCTGCATGGGAACGCCCTTGTTCTGATGTCGTTTGATGAGACCAAGCAAGTTTTCGCCGAGGACTTCGAACACCATGCAGACGTGCGTGCCATTCGGGCCCTTGTGTTTAAAGTGGTCGAGAAAGGAGATGACGTGTGAGCGGCCGGGATGCGTCTGGGATGGGGAGGGCGGGGGGCTCGGATTCTCGGGAGTGGGTTGGAGTGGGGGAGTGGAGGAAGTAATGAGGCGTTGTAGAAGCTTGATTTCGTCCAAAGCGGTTTCCGTATATCGTGGAGCGGACTTGACCACTTTGAGCGCGACATGACGATTCAACCTAATTTTGTAGCAATAAAATGAAATATAAGATATGGGCTCGTGAGCGAGTGGGCGCTTGCTTACTTGGTGTCTTTTGCCAGCCAGACGGTGGAAAAGTGGCCCCAACCAAGCTTCCTGACAACGATGTACCTACCATCTGAAAAGCTGTCGCCAATGTGGACGGGATGGTAGCCCCCTTTGACGTAGTCTTCCCAGTCTTCTTCTTCCTCTGTCATGATGGATTGTGAATGAGACGTGTAGGAACCGTGAGACATGATGGTTTTTCGGGGGTATGCTGTAAACAAAAAACGATAAGGCTTGTTGGAAGAGCCGCGATAAGGAGGTTAGGAAATTATGATAGATAAGCTTACAGGTGGTCTCAAAGGGTATTTTATGGATTATGGAACTGTGAACGAGGGCACGAGCTCACCCTCCGTCCAATACGACGCCGACAGAGAAGCTAACAAGTATTACCGTCGAGTTCGCCCGGTCGTCGAGCACCTGCACCAAGGGGACTGTTCCACAGCTTGTATTTCCTTATCAGGAAATCACGACTTTTCATATGATTGGAACGCTGACTAATCACAGACGGCCCTCTGTCATGCGACCAACTTGAACTCGTCCTGGCCGTCTTCAAGCTCTTGTTTGCTTGCTGTCTATGCGACTACTACTTGGTGTATTCATCTCAGTCCCGTCGTATCGCACTTTTTTCTACATCTTTGTTGTCATGGTCGTCGCCGTGGTCCAACGGTTGCAGTGAGTATCGTAAAACAGCATCCCGATCCAGCTACATCTGCGCTGCATAGGAGAGTCGACACGCGTCTCTACCATTGTTATATTATCTGCTGTCCGTCGACCAACAACCGATATGACTCCCGAGCGCAGAAGGAGAAGCCCCACCAGGTCTCATCGACACCCTGGCACACGCTCATACAGCCCTTTGATATGACCCACTGGCGGGAGTGCAAACGTACTCGGATGCAGTCCTCCGCAGGATGGGTGGAGATACCTTACAACCGCCGTATTTAGCGACACGTGTTCGCCTCGTGTACCGCGGCACCCCGACCCAGAAATTGATCCTGATTAATGAGTATCCGATGGACCGCTGGACCCCGCGCAAGGCTTGTCTCTTCCACGCACTGACTGAGGTCCACTGTCCAGACCACGTGTTGGCGTGCCCCGGCCAGTCTCTCGTCGTATCGCAGGATGGCTTCTCTCCTTAGCGCTTGCGTCTACTGATCGCAGATTACGACCTTGCAGTGGGTTCTTTTTGCTGGAATACACGAGGCATCCCTTCTGACGTCCATTCTTCGCCTGCAACGCTGCCTGGCGTGCGACTGCCAGTCCCCCGTCCCCGCCACACTCCCTTTCATCCCTCCAGTTGCTGTGCTGACTTCACCTTCCCTGACGTTGACCATACCGGTGTCGCATCTCTACTGATGTCAGATGTCCGCTGATTTCGACGACGAGCACAGGTATCGTAGCATCTTCGGTTCCGTGGGTACGATAGCCAACTGACGTGCATCAAATACCCTTCCTTGTATCCTCCAGGGCACACATCGTCCACGAGCATCCTGTTGATGTCAACACTAGCCCATCCTCATTGTCATCCGGAGATCATACATACTTTCATCCCCACCCCCGACATGGCTCTAAAGCCGGGTCCAGCACCAGCCACTTGCTAGCACGCCTCATTTCCCGGGAGGAAGAAGTCCGCGAAATCAAAGCTACTCTCGTCGTCACCACCGAACGTCTCGAAGCAGAGTCATCCCGTGCAAATGCCGCTGAGCGTCGTGCCCTCGATTACTTTCATCGACTGCGGGTCGCTACAGAGAATCGCGAACGTGCAGAACAAGACTCTGCGAGGCTGCGAGAGGAACTCAAGCTGTACAAATTGCAACTGGACAATGCGCAGAAAGAGATTTTTCGAGCCCAGGATATCATCGATCAAGTATCAAACCAACGAAACGAGGCCGAAGCCGAAGCCGCGAGGGCCAGAACAAAGGCAAGGAAGCTGCAAGAAGAGAAACTTGTCACGCTTGCACGCGAGGAGGGCCGCCAATTGGGGTACAGGCAAGGACTATCCATGGGCCGCAGGATAGGCTTCGATGAAGGTAGGGTCAGACCCACCGGACCGACTTGCTTATTACCCTTTGCCCTTAGAAATGAACGATGACGTCGAAGATGTCCCGGATACCGGCGTGGCCACTACAGATGAAGAGCGTCTGGAACCACGACCTTATCCTTATCCTCAGTTGCGCTCCACTGAGTCATTACGACAACAACCGTACGTCACTGTTTTCGTTACATATCCCCTGTGACCCACGTTGATCACAGAACGCGCCCCGAATCCGCGCCCCCAATACATACTTCGGACGCCACCTTGGCGCCGCCACTCCCTGTGCGTGTTGCCACGCCGTCTCCCGAGTACCGGGCCTCCCCGCCTCGTGATCCCGATGGACCGGAAACCATTCACCCGATCCCCATCCGCCCGAGTCCGATAATTCCTACCCGACCCATTGGCATTCCTATCGACGATGGATGGATCCCCACAGTCGATTCTCGCACATCGCAAATTCACTTGCCATCTCCGCACCAATTACAGCAGCCCATTCCAGCCTCGCCCAGCGCGCCGCCAATCGAGGTTCAGGATCGTGGAGGAACCCCTCATCAAGAGCCGACTCCGGTCCCGCCGCCTGCTCGGTCTCGTGAATACGTCTATCAAGTAACTGTTCCCCCACCATCGATCCCGCGCGCACCATCGCGTACATCACGCGCTTCTACCCATGTTTCGCAGTACGATATCGTGAATAAGCGGCCCGGGAGCTCTTTACGGAACGAGGTCTACATCGGAAGACCGAGGAGCGGGAGTCAGCCCTCCAGGGAGAATACCTCCCGAAACGAATTTCGCGACTCTGAACGCCGCTATTCCAGCAGAACAGAGGCCGAAAACATCGCTGATCAGTGGCGAGCAGACTCCGATGAAATGCCTCCACCGTGGAATCCCCCACGTTCATATGTCAGCCTGCCTTTATCCACGCCATTATATACGCACCATACTGACATCTTGCTGTGCTTGCTAAAAGACACCCTCTGCAGCTACACAACCACACAGGGTGCCAAATTTTTACAGGCCGCGGGAAGTCGTGACGCCAACGCCCCTCGAGGACAACGACGACCCGCGGTCCCGTACGCCTGTGGCAACTGAACCCGCTGCAACACGACCTCCAGATAACTCGCGTTCTGGACGCCCCCGTCCTCTAGCAGAGTATCACCGCAAACGCGTCCGTCAACGTCCCGGCTCAGGTGGCAGTGGCAGCATCCCCAACATCGTCGTTGAATCGCCGGTAAGCATCTCCCATCCTTGCTCGATGACTATTACCATAAGGCTTATCACGTCTGCACGCACGCATCACGTCTGGTGTCACACATCAACAGTCTGAACCCGAGACAGTCATGTCGCCGTCTGTGAGAGCTGCGGCACAGCCGGAACTACTGAGTCCCGAGGCTGCGAACCGACCGCTCCCGCAGGACGACCACACACAGCACACCACCCAGCCTGCACCTCCTTCCTCCCGTCCGTACAACCACGCTCCCGCCCCTTCTTCCTCCACGCCGTACGACCTTGCCCCGCCACGCTCTGGGACGCCTCATGCCGCCTGGCCTGCTGGGTTCATCCCGTACCCACCCGGGTACACCGCGTCGTCGTCCAGCGGCACCAAGTCTGGCCCCGAGCGCGAGCACCGTCGGACATACCGCGCCGATAACAACAGCAACCCCACGTCTGGGCTCCTCCTGCTTTCCAACCGCACTCCGACGCCGCTCCCGGGCGGGGCGCCCGATGGCTACGGTGGCGCGGGACGCGCGGGGAGCCAGGGTAGCAGCAGTGGCGGCGGCGGCGGGTACGCCCGCGCGCGGTCGTATAGCGCGTCGGCACCGATGGGGCGGGGTTATGCGGGTGGGTACGAGGCCGCACCGTTGCCACTGGGTGTGTCTTACCCAGCCCCGCCTGCGCGTCCCCAGACGTCGCATCGTCGGCACAGGGACCGCGATTGGGAATGGGAGCGGGACAGAGACCGGGAGAAAGCCCGGGAGAGGCACCGCGACGTGCGTGACTGGGATCGGGAACGCGCGCGGGATCGAGACCGTGGTGCCAGAGACTACCGAGAGCGACGATATGAGCGCGATCGGCGGAAGGAGCCAGACACGGAGGATACGGAGCTTGACGAGGAGCTGACGCGCTCGCCTGCACCGCTTCAACGACCGATCTCGCTGTTTGATTCTGATTCGACGTGACGTGCGCGGTACCTGCCATGATTTTTCATTTATTTATTGCGTTTTTCGTTTTACCACCCGCGACTTTTGTTTTTTTTTTCTTTCAGAGCAACCTCGTCTTCCATGCGACCCCCCTCCCCCGCTGTTTCGGTTTTCTTTCATATTATTCGCTGGTATAAAGTAAACTGTGGACGGTCTTAGACTGGGTTTCTTGCCGCACCTTGTATCCCCGCTCGCACCAATCTCATGTATATATGTACCATACACGCACTCAGTTGTTAGATCTGGCATGTACCATTCTTCTTCCAGGCACTGGAATCGTACATCTCGTTTACACTGGCAACAGGTATCGTACAAAGAAAGCGGCTCGACGCCGCAACGTACAAGGGAGGCTTCTATAACCCACTCCACTCCACAGTCTTGTTCACCACGAAGCTTGCCGACAACGGCAATAGGTCACTGCTTGGACCCACGCTCACCCCGTACTCGCCACGTTCGATCACCCAACGGTTGATCCGGTCTTCCCAATAGGACACCGAGATCTTGTCGAGAACCAGCACGACCTGCGCGCTAGCACCAGGTGCAAGGTCTTTCACTTTGCCAAACGCACGGAGCAAGCGCGGGGGGTGGGTCAACTCGGACGTCTTGGGCATCGACACGTACAGTTGCACGACTTCGGACCCTGTGACCAAACCTGTGTTGGTCACCGTGACCATGGCAGTCAGGTGGAATTCGCCATCCATAACAAGAGGCGCAGAGAGGCTAAGGTTGGACAATGCAAACGTGGTGTATGAAAGACCGTGTCTGTGGGACATCAGTCACACATTACACCTTGAACTTGGCAAACGACCCACCCAAACGCAAATTGGGGGCTGATACCACGGTGTTGGAAGTGTTTGTAACCCTGTGAGGAACATCAATTACGCTGAAGGCCGATGCTCATAGAGGTACGTACGACGAATAAGTCTTCTCCGTAGCGCAGGACACCGTTCTCCGAATGGAAATGACCATGGGAAGCGATGTCCTCGAGTCTCTTGGGGAACGTCAGGGAGAGTTTGCCTGACGGGTTCTTTTTCCCAAAGAGGACATCAGCAATGGCATCACCAGTTGCATTGCCGAGGTACCAGGAGTGGACGATTGCGGGAACAGAGTCGGCCCATGGGAGAGTGATGGATGAGCCCTAACCCACATTCAGGAACAGCACACAGAAAGACGAGGAATTCGACCGTACAGATTGGGTGACCACTACCGTCTTTGGGTTCGCGGCCAACACTTTGATAATCAGCTCGTCGGTTCGACCAGGTAGAGCTAGAGTCTTCCTATCGTAGCCCTCCGTTTCCCAATCGGCATTCAGGCCGACGACGGCGATAACAACATCCGCCTCCGATGCCAGCTTAACGGCTTCGGCCATCTTCACATCAGGATCTTGGACTTCAGCGCCACCAAGACGTACACCAGGGTTGCTATCCTGCACCATTTCGTCTTCGTCACCATCCGCAGGAGCCTTGACGTTACAGAACTCGACCAGGACGTTATACTTGACACCGGCTTTGAGATTGACCCTGCCCTTTTCTTCTTTGGAACCACTATTGAAGAACGATTCTCCGCGACGCTGACGTGTCCAGTTATCAATGACTAGCTTGCCGTCGATAAAGAGCTAGAAGAAGAAGGGTCAGGACAACACACTCTACAATGAGACCTATTTACCTTGGCCCTTCCCGATACAGTCAGCCCGAACTCGAACGTGCAATCGCGGGTTCGAGGTTTCAGCTGACCTTCAAGCTTCATTGTCCACCTGCGGGTGATCCCCTTGGGTGCGGAAGTACTGATGAAGATACGCGTCTCATCCACGAGTCGTGATTCATAAGGCGTGCTCAAGGGAGTCATACTCTCATCACTTTCGTGGGCGTACCAAGTACCAATCCATCCGCGCTCTCCAGAGGGCGTCGTAAGTTCGAAGTCAAGAGTGGGCATCTCCATGTATGCTAATGCAGAGGTCAGCTGCTTCTGTTTGTGATCATGACATGACGTACTACTAGCGCCTTCGCTGTAAGTGACTTCGACATTAGGTGGTAGTGCATTGGCAATTCCCTGATATGGCGAAACAAAGTACGAAGGCTTCAAGGCCGCTGAACCGCCCCCAGACAAGACGACAGCCTGCGCATTACCACCCACGATCGCGACCTTATTCAGATTTTGCGGCCGAAGAGGTAAGAGATTGTGGTCATTCTTTAGGAGGACGATCGATTCTGCCGCAAGCTTGCGCATAAGAACCTTGTCTTCATTGCTCTCGACAGTTCGTTCAATACCATCTCCATCCAGAATCTGGAGGCAACGTTAATGCGTGCTAACGACAGCAAAAATTGGATGGCTTGCTTCGGGTGATTCTTGGGCGACTCGTTTAGCTAATTCCACCACCTTTCTTGCACGCTCCTTGACTGTCCGGACTGTAAGCTTTCGGGATGTAATTGATCGGGTCATTAGATCAAGCGTTCGCCATTTATTTGTCCCAGGCATCTCGAGGTCCAATCCAGCATTAATACTGAGGTCGATGCTGTAGATTCCAAACCTAGGATTTTGTTAGGATGGACATTACCAAAGATGAAATCTGGACATACCAATCACTCATTATTAACCCGTCGAATTTCCATTCGTTCCGGAGGATATCTTGAAGCAAGTGATGGTTTTCGGATACATGAGTGCCATTGACACGGTTATACCTAAGAGCCCGAGTATTGAACCGTCAGTGAATGAAGAAGGTTACGTTTTTAGCACACTCACGCAGTCATGAAGCACCAAGGTTTGGCGTGCTTTTGCGCAAGCATGAACGGCATTAGGTAAATCTCACGGAGAGCACGTTCGCTAAGTATACTATCATACGCCAATCGGTCGTTCTCTTTGTCGTTGCAACTAGGATCGAAAATAAGATTATAGCAAAATATACAAAAATCGACATACACAAAATGTTTGATGGTGGTGCCAATACCATTTTTCTGGACACCCTTGACGTACGCGGCAGCAATGAGGCCAGAAAGTATGGGGTCCTCCGAAAAACTTTCAAAAGCCTTGGGTATGTCAGCATATATGCGATTACTATGTTGGTGAGATTCTTACCCTTCCTCCGAGAGGATTCTGCGTTGTAAACGCGTTAGCAGGCGTAAAGGTACATTTTGGGCGAACGTACCCTTTGGATGTTACATGTTGGAGCAAGAATGACAGGAGCAGCTCTGAGCTTGGCCTCGTCTGCAAGGAGCTTAGATCCAGTCTGTTCAATGAGCTCGGTGTCCCAAGTTGCGCCGAGTGCGGTAGCTGATGGGAGACACTTGGCAGGTGTACTCATGAAGAAATGGTTTCCTCGGATACCTGCATACAATTTAGTACCAAGCAAAATGCAGTGATGAAACACACATGCCATTCGGGCCGTCGCTAACCTACGGCAGAATGTAAGACTGTCTGTAGAGATAGAGTTGATCAAGCTGACTTTGATTGCTGGTATACCCAATCGAGGGATGGCATGTGTGTGCCAAAAGCCAACGCCGGCGGTGAGCGAGATCGCATCATCGGTGGTGAGTTTTTCGACGATCTCGTCGACGTTTGCACGCGCGAAGTCAGAGGGCGGCATCTCTGTGAGCACTGAGGATGTCCTGGAAGAAAGAAAGCAAGAAGCAAGGGCGCTGCTCCACTCTTAAGAGTCTTTCAACTCCCGCATGTGATGCGGAAGAATATCAATGTCCGAGGTTTCTCCGTGCTGCCACGAATGGCAAAGGAGAACCGCTGGCCATAAAAACTGTCGATATCGTGGATAATAATTCCAGTGCGGGGCGCCGCAGAGGAAGTTCGTACTGGGAACACAATCAAGCAACAAAGATAGAAGAGAAGCAAGGAACACCCACAAGACGCGTGACTTGGTTGATTTTTGTTTCACGTGACCAGTCGCGCCGTCCAAGCACGTCTTTCCTTTTCCATTCTTCTCTCGCTTCTCGGTCATCCGCCATGCACAACTCCCAGGTTAGTTCGTCGACTTTATTTTTATCGTAAACTGACGCTATAGTAATATTTATAGCCAGGTCTACTAGCATCCACTTCAGCAGGAAGTTTAAAAAGACAGCTATCAACAGAGACGAGCCTCTCAACGAGAATCACGCATCCATCCAAACAGGTCTCCCGTCGTCCCACAAAGCGAACAAAACAGGCACCTGATGTTCCACAGCCTATCCACACCTCGCAGGGCACGACACGGTCTATTGGCATGCCGTCCTCCCCTGCGAAAGTATTGAAAGGGCACGTTACAGCTACCCCAAAGGACCGATCTGCAGAGTATAGCGAGCATATCAGACCTGGAATCCAACCCATTATTCCCCAGCCGATCGTGACCCAGCATTCGCCGACCTTTTCCGGCAACTTCGATTTGTACGGCATGTACCTACCCTTCCTTGCCAAACTCTGTCTTCCACCTGGAGCGACCTCGCCCGACTATCTCGCTGTATATAACAGGATCCTCGCCTCTCAGGCCAAACATGACTACACCGCACGTTGTTATCTCGCACCCCAAGACACGTCCTCATCTGCCCCACTTCATGGTCGCTTCGAGAGTTGGACCGTGCTAGATCCTATGGCCGAACGTCCGTTTGACATCACACTCGATTCTTTCACGTACAAGAAAACTCTCTTGTTTACCCCTACCGAGCGGCTATCCTTGCAAGCCCCTGAACACAGCAGCCCAGGACCAGGCCTTGTGGGACGCGCAGCGCTAGAACCTATGTGTGGTATTAAGAGTGCTAGAGGCGTCTTCAAGATAAAGCGTGTCTGGTTTAAGGAGCAGGACGATTTGTTGAAGGAGCTCTTCGAAGGTTTCTTTTCCTTCAGCGTCTCCTACGACGGTCTGTACCGAAAGGCAGGCCATGGTAGCGGTGCTAAATACAAGTTTGCATTTTGGGGGGTCAGGGCGATGAAGGACAACACAGGCAAGGAGATTGGCCTGGAACCGAGAAGGTAGTAGACCGTCATAGATGTGTTAAGCCCTAATTCTTCTTCAATCGCTGGTTATTGTGTCCTTTTCTCGGTTTGTACGTGTGTAGTCAACTCTTCCTTCTTGTACAGTCAAGTCTCGAAAGTGTTTGCAGGAATTCCAGCGGGGCCCGTGGTGGGCAGTTTAATTCTCGGTTTTGCAGCCTGATTTGAGATCTATCCTTTGCAATTCATTTCCCCTTGTATCTTTACAAGGCCATAGGGAAAGGCCATCAAAGACCGGAACGAACATGATCAAACAAGTTATATTACAAGCCCAAGGCTCGAGGAGGAACAACGCTAATCACAAAAGGTGTCACCAACACTCAGAGAGGTCTCCTTGATCTTAATGCAGGATCGCTGTAAGCAGTATCAGGAATTTCTGTGTAGACCAAAGTGAGACCGCCATCCGCGCAAAATATTGTCCACAAACACTCACCCACCCATCCGAAATAATGAAAACTTGTCAAGTTGCAACCATCTTGATCGGAGTCTTCAGTGCGATCAAAAAAAAAGAAGTGAATTACGAACTGAGACACGTATCGTCGAGGGTTAGATTAGAGCCCGTAGATGGATGCATCCACTTGGATCGCAGTGACGTCAGCTCTGTCAAACTCGATCGCCCACCCTCTCGTTAACACGTTCATCACTTCCTCCGAGAGGTTAAAGCCTTCCTCGGTGTAGTCCACCGCCAAGACGGAAGGCGTCACAATCACCGTAGGTGAGGTGTAACACGTGCCCCATCCAGGGGAGTCCCAGCCGGTGACGGTGTATACTCCTCCAAGGTTGGGGTAGGTGGAAAGGGAACCAAGGGTAGTGTAGCCCTGGCTCAGAAGGTTGTTGACGTCATTGGAGCAGGCGACATCTGCCAGTGGGAGAGCTAGTTCATCATACGTCGTGTCGTACGAGTATCTCTGTGTTCTGAGCAAAGGCAGAAAATAAAGGCAGCAACAAAAAGCGAGGTGAACTGCACGATGTTGGATAAAGCAGACTTGGGCTGCATAGAGCTGATAGGTTGCCTTGATATCTGGTAAGACCTCCCCAGGAGCTTATGTAAGTACAGGCAAACTCGGAAGCGTTCCGAGATGGCCTTAGACCGCCTTCATCATGTTCAACTTGAAAGTCTTTATTTGTGTCCTCGCGTTGTTAGCAATCACAGCTCATGCTTCATCAGGAGACAGGTCGGCAGAGTTCCAGAACTGCGTCTCGACGTGCTATGACGATACTTGTCACCCATGGACGGCCCTTCCGCTCGACCTGCGCTTGATGCGTTGGACGTGCACCGACGATTGCAAATACCGGTGCATGCACATGCTGACAGACAATGCAATCCATATGGGCCAGAGTATCCAGCAGTACTACGGAAAATGGCCTTTTTGGCGCTTGCTCGGCATGCAGGAGCCTGCATCGGTCGCATTCTCGCTTTGGAACCTGTGGTTTCATTTCCTAGGCGCTCGTCAAATTCACCAAAGGATATCTCCCAGTCACCCATTTCGGGCATACTATCTCACTTGGGCGTACGTGAGCATTAACGCGTGGGTATGGTCAGCTGTTTTTCACACCAGAGGTGAGACTCAAGTTTCTAGCTACGTTCGTTCCTAACGAAGGCACAGACTTGCCGTTCACAGAGAAGTTGGATTACTTCTCCGCCGCACTGGCTATACTCTCTGCGCTCTACCTGACTGTCATCCGCATGGCGAATATGTATCCTCAACTATCCAAACCTGACGACAATAAAGGCGCGCTTCTACGCTACGCGTGGTCTGCACTGTGCATTGTCGCCTATCTGTCCCATGTCACCTATCTAAGCGTGCTACCTCGGTTCGACTACTCGTACAACATGACCTTTAACCTCGTTCTCGGAATCTCTCACAACATCTTGTGGCTGTTGTATTCTCTCCCATTCCCGTTGTTCAAACGATTCCCCTACGCACCCAAAGCATACCACCCACGGCATATTTATAAAGCTGGCATATTTGTGTTTCTCACCACGGCTGTGACTGCGCTCGAGCTCTTCGATTTCCCACCCCTGGGTCGCGTCCTAGACGCACATGCCCTTTGGCACCTGAGCACAGCACCTATCGCCAAGTTCTGGTACGACTTTTTGATCGAAGATTCTCAAGACGAAGGCTGGAGGCCTAGCAAAAAGTAAGGATGATTAAACATTTCCATCGTTCACTAATCAAACACATCTTAGTTGACAAAGTTCGTTGGTTTACTGCTGTCTACCTGAGACATGTAACACTATGCTAGAGTGCCTGTTTTCCGTTTGCGCTCCACAATCAACAACGAGACTATTTGAAAATGTCAGCGCCTTGTCCCGGAAACTTGTGGAAATAAAGACTCGCGTATGATTGCATCCACGGACTCGATGACTGAATTGTCGATTTCCAAGTATGGATGTTGCGATATCATACCGACGAGGAGGTACCGCGTATGCTGGTGAAATGTGGCAAGGGGACGCTTTATTTTTACTCCTGCATCCGCGCTATGAAGCTATGACGGAAGCTATTTGAACATTCCACCGCCCATAATATCGCATCACTTACTTCCCATTGCTTGTTCGCCATACTCCATGCGAACCCATTTCCCTCGCCATCGTCGAATTGCCACCGACTGTGTATACACAGTACCGTTCCCGTGAGCATACCCCGCACGACCGATCCAATTGCGAAGGCAATGCAAACGTCAGTCTCACCTTTCTCCCAGCATGGCACCGTCCACCTTTTTGATCCACTGATCCACCGGTTCGAGCGCCTCGTCGTACAAGCTCACTTCGACGGGCTTGTTGGCTTCGTTCCGAATGCTCCCTGTGAGCTCGTACATGCCCGTACTGGAATCGAGTCTCCGCACAGTCGTCAGATGGGGCTTCCACTCGGGCGTTTGGACATCGTAGTAGATGGCATCGGTCACGTTGGACACAACCGTGTTCAATACGCATGCCGTCGTGAACTTGAGTTTCTGAGACATGGTGCAGATGGAGGGAAAGGGGGGAGGGTGGATACTTTGGCGACCCACGCGCAGGGTTATATACCCCCTGAACGATGTTAAGAGAATTCAACGGGTATTCACACCACACCCATACCCATCGTCCCAGCACATCTCTCACTGGCCATGTGCATCGCACCGAATGAGGGGTCTGATGGAAACATACGGAAATATGACACTGCCACGGGCGACCTCGCACCGCGTTCGCAGCAAAAGGGCCAACGAGCGACGCACACCACGGCACGGACAGAGGACACCGACTTGGACTACGCTTTGCCGCTGAATGGCTCGCCGGCTAACGAGAAAACACGGTATTCACTGGGTTGCGAACGAAAGCCATTTCAGTGGCCTTGGGCGTGAGAGGGCGCCAATGCGCGCTTTTACCCACCGGCGCGAGATTAGTACCCATGATACTTTGGCATCACGGGGATCAAGGCAGCCCATCAGCGCCGCGGTGGGATTCCCGGTTGTTAGCTCCCGCGTGCGCGCAACGAGCCAGATGCCGTGGGCTATATGCTAATATGCGGTCTACGCCGCAGGACGTGGTTGTATGCCAGTGTTGCCGGGAGGTTCGGGAGATGGTTGTGGCTTCGAAGTTGAGAAATGGGTGATGTTCTACATGTAGATGACGGATTTTGCAGCAACTCGAAGTTGAAGTGGGCTGCATAGTATCACGTCGTTTAGCCAGAAAATTTGTGGTAAAGGTGAGGATGAGATACCGTGATGTGTCGAGCCTCGACTCAGTCTATTCCGATGGGGCAGGCATTGCACTGGAATTGCTGGGAGTTCTCGAGCGACAGGGTGTTTGTCCCCGTCAGTCACTGTGTACGACGGTTGGACGGTCAATGAAGCTTTGAAGTATCGCTTTTGCAAAATTTCTGGCCCTTTTTTTCGGTGCCCTGTGCTCAACTGGCGGGCTGTGGTTAGATTTCGTCCCATTCTAGAGTTCATGAGTAGCCACCCGAAAGTACTGCGCCCAGATACTTACCACTGTGTCATTTCTTACTTGAGGTAGTGGCACAAAACTCTCCGGTGAGACAAACCCTAGGTCTTTGAGCTTGTCTTTGATGCTAATCTGATGCGAGGCGTCCTCACGTCCGGTATTTCGTTCAAACGTGCTCTTTGTGCCAAGGTATTCTAGCAGGGTCTGTGGTGGACAGTTTAATCCTCAGTTTTTCCGCCCGGCTGGAGATCTGTGCTTTGAAATCCACTTCTTCCTTATATATATGCTTCACTTTGCGTCTCGTCTCCCGGACTTTACGGTAATCGGCTTCATAGCTAGGCAAGTCTGATCATAATGGCTTCCCCGCGCCACGCATTGTGATTTCAAGAACCACCTAACTTTTACGAGGACCCATCTACATAAGCAGACTCGAAGAAGTCGCTGAGAGTGTCTTAATTATGTGAGTGAGGAAGGCTTATAGTCCTACCTATCGTATTGTAACCGCAGGTTACTTTTGCCTCCATCTGCATTGTGCAATATCAGTTAGGCTGGTCACCAGGTTGCTTGTAATAAATTTAAACGGTAAGCTAGCAGACGCACGGGGTTTGACCACCCTGCGCAGGTGGGTGTGGTCAACTCGTTATTTAACTCCGGTGTGGTCGGTGAAGACTGCAGCGGCCACGTCAAGTTGTACCTCGGAGTCGGAATTCTCCTACAGTGCGGCGGCTATCTACGGCCGCTTGCTTCGTGATGGGTGACTCGTACTGGATGCAAGGAGGTGGTGAAGGCAACCCGTCGTTCGAAAAATAGAACGTGATCGAATACCAGGAAGGTCAAACTGACAAGTTGGTGAACAGTCTACTTAGTTTTTGTCTACGGGTGATCGTGTGTGCGCAGTTTCAACCTCTTGACCTTGGTGTTAGATCGGGAGATGGTTTACTCAGCTTGCGGCTTCGAAGCTTGATGCCAACTTCCTGTTACGGCATCTCGTAGCAGCTGACGACTTTTGGCTGTTCCCAGGACGTCCAAATGCAACTGCTGCGCTGACTCTTAGGCCGTGCAACGGTGCTTCGGACACCCATGGCGCTTCCAACACTCCCTGCCGTCCAGCGTGCAGCCCAGATTCAGACCTTCGGCAAACCCCTGGCCCTCCTCACTGCACATCCCGTTCCTGACCCGACGCAGCTCCAGTTGAACCAATGTCTCGTCAAGGTCGAGTACGCAGGTGTCTGCCAAAGCGATCTACACGCCCGCAATGGAGACTGGTTGAGGAAACCAACATTGCCGCGCATCGGAGGACATGAGGGTGTGGGGACCATTGTGGCCATTGCGGCTGGAACCGTCGGTAGCCCGGTCAGTGTTGGAGACAGGGTTGGACTCAAATGGATCGCCCGGGCGTGTTTACACTGCAATGATTGTCGTATGGGTGACGAGTCGGGTGAGTACAACCAACGCTTCGTGTGTGCATCGAAGCATGCACTAGTGGCGCTCCTGATCGAATGTTGATCGCGTCTGGTATATCTTATCACTAGGTTGTCCCACGCGACTTATCCATGGCTACACCACGGACGGCTCCTTTGCTGAATACACGGTGGGTCTATTATATCGGTAAATTTTATTGTCTTCATCTTTGCGCACCAAGGTTGCGTGGACTCATTATGTTACTCCGATCCCCAAGTCGCTCGATAGCGCGGCTGCAACTTCAATCCTATGTGCTGTAGGCAACTCTATCCCCATTTAGCATTTTTCTTGCCTCACGCGCTTTGGGGTTGCATGCTAGGGCCTAACAGTCTACAAAGGTCTCAAGTGCATCAGGACGTTGCCAAATAGTTGGCTGGCGATTCCCGGTGCGGGTGGCGGTCTCGGACATCTTGGTACATCTCCGTCCTCATTTCTCAACTCAGTATTCAACTAAAACGTTTGTTTATCCAGCAATCCAATACGCCGTCGTGATGGGCTTCCGGGTTATTGCCATAGGCATGTCTCCCTACCCATATCCCTTGTCTCTTTGTGTCACGCGCGTCCATAGACACCGGTGAGGAGAAGCGTAAGCTATGTCTTTCGCTTGGTGCAGAGAAATGGATCGATTTCAAGGAGAGCGGGGATGCCTTCGTCCAGAATGTCATTGCCGCTGCTGATGGACTTGGTCCTCACGCGGCCATCGTCACAGCCGGTGTGGTTGGTATTTCATCTCCTTGCAGCCCTGAGCCTTAGTCATCGGATGCTCACTTCTTTGCTTGGCGTCTCAGACTACGTCATATACCCAGGCATGCTACTACATTCGAAGAACAGGGACGATCATTGGCGTGGGTCTGCCACCGATACCGCTCCAGGTTCCCTTTGAAGTTTTGATCGGCAAAGTATACCTACATTCTGCATCGCGTTGTAAGCATGGCTAACGTGGGTGTAGGAAATCAAATTGATCGGATCTGCGGTTGGGCAAGTATCATGCCCTGCATGACTACTTGTTCATGCCGGTGACTGATGCCCCCTACCTGATAATAGAACCCGTCAAGACGCTATCGAGGCCCTGGAGATTGCCGGAAGGGGAAAGGTAGTTTGTCATTATGCACTCCGAACCATGGAAGAGCTCGAGACGTACGCATGAGTCTTGCCTCTTGCTGCTGTCGACTCACGCTATGGTCTAGCATATTTGATGAAATGGAGCAGGGGAAAATTGCAGGCCGAATAATCCTGAAGATCTAACGTGGGTACCCGATTGGCTTGTCTGCCTCGTACTTACCAGATGCAATGGATGTGATAGACGAACACAGCGAATTCTGCAGAGGTGTAACATAGCGGCTTAGTGCGCTCAGCATCGAGTCCCAATAGGTTGAATCGACTAGTTCACCAGAGAATGGGTGATGTTGTACATGTAAATGACGGATTTTGACTCGAAGTTGAAGTGGGCTGTATAGTATCACGCTGTTTGGTAACAAAATTTGTGGTAAGGTGGTGACGAGACATCGCAATACGTCGAGCCTCGAGAGTGTGTTCCAATGAGGCAGGATTTGCACTGGAATTGCCAGTTTTCGAGGAGGAGCTGGCAGCGGGAAGGCGCGGACTCTAACTTCCGAGCGGTTCCTATTCTTCAACACCGTCACTGCCATCACCATCCAGGTTCCAGTTCTCGACGACAGGGGGCCTGAGTACATACCAGTAAGCAACGAAATTCTATCTACAGGTCCTCATGACTGAGGTCAGAGCTGACCGCACGACAGGGAGTCTGGCCCTGTCAGTCATCGTACGTCGGTTGGACGGCCGATGGAGTATCACCTTTGTAAATTTTCCGGCCCTTTTTTTCGGTGTCTTGTGCTCAACTGACGCGCTGTGGTTCCATTCTAGGGTTCCCGAGTGGTCACCTAAAAGTATGTACTACACCCAGATACTCATTCATTCTCTGGCGATACACTCACCAAAGCTTGTTCAGCGTGTTCCAAGAAACGGAACGAGGCGAAATTGCAAAACGAGTGGTTCTCAAGGTTTAGTGTCCCAATCTCATCGCCATATTTGCATCCTGGAACACTATGCTGAACATAGGGTACGCCTCCTTCGCGGGATAGGCGGTGGAATAATATAACTAGGCAAAATGCTTATCTTCACTTCCCCCCTGTGACCACTGGAATCCTGGAGCGATTTTCATTGCACTAGTAGCACGCTTGGATGAACACTATTTCGACATTGGGTGATCGGCACAAAAATCTACCAACTTGAGCAAAAAAACGGAAGTGAAGGAAGTATGTTATCAAGGTAAGGCCTCACGATAGCCTTCCTTTGCTGTATGCATCCAGTGCATTGCACACACGTGGTAAATGCGCCCGCAAACGAGCGATTTCTACTCGATATCCCTGTGCGTGCGTCCAAGATGGATCCCGAAAAGTCAAAACAAGTATGGCACTGTGTCAGCATACTTAGCATCCTGACAAGAATGACCGACCTGGCTAGTGATCGACTGTCCGTCCTTCAGGTACACGACGAGGACATCTTGTGCTCTCGCCAACTGTGATTACAACTTATGAGTTGGTTACCGACGACGGGAAAAAGGCCGCACCTCTGCCAAGACTGTGTTGAAAATATCGACACGATTCACAAATGCGCGCAGATTACCCAGGAGGGTTCTCACGAGGTCGGGAAGGGCCTCTAGTTCGTCGTGCACTGACCGGGGAGCGAGCCGCTTTCGGATCGACGAATTAAGTGGCGTTATGCCGAGAGTAGGATCCCTAAGCGCCTCTGCCGGTGTGTTATGTGCAAAATCTGGCCCAGAGGACTGAGAAATAGCCTGCTCTGCCATGCGTTCAAAATGCTGGGCACAATCCCTAGCGGCATGTTAGAAGGCAATGGCACTTGCTTGGAGTTGCTTACACGATTGACCGGGATATTACACCAATGGATGCAGTAACGGCGGAGAAACACCGGAAGGGGTCTAAATGCGGAACGCTGTGAGGCTATAGACTGATTGAAACCTCTGAACTACTCTGAAATGTGGAACAAGACTCACAGGTATCGACTTCCTGGAATAAAGCGGATCATCTTTTGGGATCCCTCTTTGAGAAAAGTGGACCACGTCGTACCGATATGGCAGCGCGCTCGTTGATTCCCCCTCCTCCGGGGAACTCTGCCTCCGCTTCTTGGGGGTGGGTGCATCCAACTCTAATGTCACCAACGTGTGGAAGTCCTCCAATCGCTCAATGAGGGCGTCAAAAGACGTCTTTTGGTTAGCCGCAGAGACCCTTTCAGGCTGGAGCAACTTGAATAAACGGTGTCAAAACAGAAATTCGGCGGAGAGGTGTGAATTGTTGACCTACCTTGGACGCGTTAGCAAGCTCGTGTAGTTTATCTTGAATCGCATCCGGTTGGGACAGGAAATCGAGAACGACATCACTGAAATCTACGTGATGTGGAGTAAGTCTATCGTCGAAATCAAGCACAATTAGACAAGAAAAACTGGCCTTTGATGGCCACTAGAGCAGTGCCGGCGGTATTCCTGGATTCCCAGACCAATTTCTCGAATATCTGCAATACATGTCTGTTTTAAACACCAGCACTCCACCAAACATGCAAAGGAGCGAGCCTGGCACAAAATCACTGCATGTTCATGGCAGTCGGAATTGCTGCCCGCGCACGCGATGTCGCGGACATCCCTGAAATGGGAGTCAAGCGTTTTCCCCTCCGAAACAAGCGCGAGAATCTTGGCAGCAAGGTCGTCTGAACTGCTGAAGGGTAACGTTACGTGGAGAGGTTCCAAAATGGGTAGCCTGCCTCGACGAGAACGTCATGTCGAGCATTAGAAATCGATGCAGGAACATACACTACCAAAGTGTCTGCTAGTGCAGCAGAGTACGGAGGAGGGCACTCGTCAGACATACTGACGCCGTCGAAGAATTCTACTGAGTGGGGACTGAAATATGGGGTCAAGGGTTGACGTTGCGCTCTCCGAAATGCGTTGAGGATTTGACTACCGCGGTTCAGCCTCCTGCTGGTGAGGCACTGATATCATCCGATCGCGGAATCCTGTCCTGGACGATTCTAACCTGCGCCACAATCACATAGTTTGACTCCACCCCGAACAGAAGAGCGGCATTTCTCGATGGACGACTTCCGCATGTTCCAAGCATCACCATTATTTTCTAGAAACCCACAACGCTGGGTCCTCATGCCGTCGAGAGTTGCTCCCGTTGCCACTGTAACCAACACAGAACCCCGCCACAAATTCGCAATCCTTCACGCTTTACCGAAGTACGCGTATCCCGTCTCGCAGCATCAGGATTTTTGGATATAATTCTGTCAGTCCGAAATATTTGCCACGAATATAGCACCCAACACCCCGGCCTGTACAGGTCCCTCCTCGTTAATGACCATGCCCTCCGTGTGTGTCCTTTACTATTCAGAGAAAATGTGCCCCCCCCTCGATGAGGCTTCAGATGAGCCTCGGCAAGAATCTACACCTGCTTGGACATTCACTCTAGACGAAAAGGCGAGTCTACAGGAAACGCTGCAGGATAGGACCCACCCCAATGCCCCTCGCAATCTCCCAACCGAGGAGACACTCCGTTCAGATATCGAGGAGCTATGTAAAGCGACTCACTTCATCGACAACGCCTTTCATGATATCGGAAGAGAGTTGTCTGACGTCGTGAAGCAGCAGAACAAGCATGCTGATCTCTACGAAGCTTGTCGTACGCTGGAAACGCAGTGGAAGGAGCACCATCTAGTAGGCTTTTCTCGCCTGGAATTGCGAGCCGCGCTCACACGCAAGATAGACGTACAAAAATCTGCTTTCGAGCTCTAGAGAGTTTGCAGCGTATGCCCAAGCTGCAGTTGACGGTGCGACACGCAGCCCAACATACCCTAACCAGTGACTCATTCTAGTCCTAGACTTTCGCGAAGTGGTTCTACCTTCCTTGAGGGCTCATGACAGGCCCGAAGCAGAGAAAAAGGAGATCATTCGAAGCCAACTTGAAGTACGTTATATCATGGCTTCATTCTCTTACTTTTCTGATTAGCGCTCAGCTACTTCAAGAGATGTCGCAGCCATCGGAGGATATTTCCCAAAGATGTGGGCCATTTCCCACCTTGTCGAAGTCCTCTGGCTTATCGATTCGTTTGTAGTCCTTGACCTTGGTCGAACTCTGGATACGTTCACCACCGAATTCTCTATCGTTGTCGAAAGTTTTGATATCGCCAAGCAATCCAACAGAGTTCATGGCCTCGAAGAGAAGTTGCGCAGTACGAGAGATCATTTGGATGAGTAGGTTGTTCACTTCGATACTTTTCGAATCTAACCATGTTCTCCTTTTGCAGAAGCATGCAAAAGGTGCCATCTGGGCTTCAATTTGATTGTCATTGGCGTGTGCTAACGTAATATGTAGATGAAAGAATTAGGATGGATGTTTGCAGCAGACGTCGCCGTTGCTGGTATTGCGATCTTACTTCCCTGTGCCCTCCCTACGTGGTGGGCATTAATGCTCGGCGGCGCAGGGGTGAGCAAGTGATACGACCGAACAGTGGCCGCCAACTTCATTCTTCTTTTAGGCCATCGGTTTCGCTAGGAAGGCTACATATTCCGGAGGTACTTTTTTTGAGGCCTTGAAACACCAGCGAGGTGGTAAGTTCTTTCGCGCATATACACACCATCGGTTACTTATGTTTATGTGGTACAAGTTGCCGCTGAATACAGAAGAATACTGGCAGAGCATGAAATGGAAGGGGCATCTCTCTCTCAAATGGAGAAACTTGAGTGTGCACTTCGTACCTCACGACCCCTCGTCCAAGAAGTGACACTGAGGCTAGGGATATTCGCAAACGTGTGGGCTGCGGTGAGTTCCTGAACCAGAACCAGGTGATCCTCAACCGAACATCATCGTGCATTTTAGATGAGGGGAGACCTGAATCAGCTGAGGGGCAAACTCCAGATCGCAGACGATGCGGCATCGCCGGTGAGGATAGCAGGGGCCTTCATCCTCAGTTTCTTCATTGACGCCGTCCTTCTAGTTGTTCGCCCAACGCGTCGAAAAGTTGGAGACCTTGTACGGTCACGTCAGTCAGGCACTTCGCTGCTACCAGGCTACCGTCATACCTTAGACTCGTTAAACAAACTCATCTAACCCCGCTTGTACTCTTCTTTCTTAGTCAAAGCTGCATGCACTTAGGCATGTCCATATGCCTTATGTACACATAATCTATTAATACACAGTGTGACAGAGCCACCCTGTCACCAATCTCATGTCTTGGCATCCTTCCTTGACCAACCACCAATCAAGCAGGCACTTGTACAAAGTTATGAATGCATGAAAAAAATTAATTGTGGTTGTTCAACTCGGTTTTCATTACTTAGAGGGTAGACTACAAAAAAGTGAAAGGTCATTGTGGAAGCCTAGGTGGCATGGGGTTGAATACTTGAATGTGTCAGCTGGCGTGGAGTCCTAGTCAGACTCCGGCATTTCAGACGAGCGGAGCTTCTGGAGCCGAGGGTGTTTGCCACCGT
Organism: Tylopilus aff. striatulus; assembly: GCA_038094335.1. Lineage (NCBI taxonomy): Eukaryota > Fungi > Basidiomycota > Agaricomycetes > Boletales > Boletaceae > Tylopilus > Tylopilus aff. striatulus. The sequence goes on along the minus strand of JBBPTY010000093.1, from coordinate 4,086 downwards.
ACCATTTCCGAAGCCTTTGCACTTGACGAGAACAAAACACCACGAATCGAATCACCCTTTCACAAATGCTTACAATCACACAAGTACTTCATTTTGGCTGTGCTGACGATACACACTCCGGGCCTAGCCATTCGTCATAGGCAGCCCATGACCCTGAGTCCTCATGGCGTCGATAATTCGACACCCCGCTGTGCATTACCTCCTGCCCTCAACTTGCCACCAACAAGGACCCCCTGCCATATAATTCTTTAAGGCATATAGTATCCCCCATTTCATCGTCACATTTTCCGGATATAATTCTGCTAGCCCGAGCGAACCAGTGCCCCAACACTCGGACGCGCGCACGTCCCAGCACATCTCTCCCAGTTGGCAACCATGACCACCGCCGTGTGCGTCCTCTATCGTCCAGAGAAAGCATGTCCCCTCTTCGATGAAGCTCCGGATGAGCCCTATCAGGAATATACTCAGACCCCTACCCAGACATTCGCTCTGAACCAGAAGCTAAATCTACGGGCAACTCTAAAGGACAGGACCCACACTCATGTCCCTCACCATCTTCCCGCCGAAGAGAAGCTCCGTTCTGATATCGAGGAACTCTGTACAGCGACTCTCATCATCGACCAAGCCTTCTACGACATCAGCAGAAAGCTGTCTGACGCCACGAAACAGCAGAACAAACGTGCAGATCTTTACGAGGCTTGTCATACACTAGAATCGCAATGGAATGAACACCACCTCGTATGCTCTCCTCTCCTAGAACTGCGAACCACGCTCACGTGCAAAATAGACCTACAAAAAGCTCCTTTGGCGCTCCAGGGAGTTTGCAGGAGATGCTCAGACTGTGGTTGACGGTGCGACTAGTAGAGTATCACGCCCTAACTAGTGACCCATCCTGGCGCCATAGACTTTCGTGAAGTGGTTCTACCTTCCTTGAAGGCTCACGACAGGCCCCCTGCGGAGAAAAAGGAAATCATTCGAAATCAACTCCAAGTATGTTCATATATCAATATCTTCTTTTTTTTTCGCTTCTCACTGCTGCTCAGTTGCTTCGGGACATGTCGCAACCATCACAGAATCTTTCCCAAGAATGTGAGCAATTTTCATTTCTTGTCGAATCTCCTGGTCAATCGATCTGTTTGTAGTTCTTGACTTCGGTCGAGCCCTAGACACGTTCATTGCTGAGTTTTCTCTTGTCGTGGAAAGCTTGGATATCGGCAAGCAATCCAGGAGAGTCGACAGCCTCGAAGAGAGATTGCGCAATGCCAGAAAAGATTTGGAAATGTGGGGTTAATCACTTTTTGTAATACGTCTCGAGGACTGACCTCGTTTTCTCTTCAGTATCAGTCAAGAGGTCTAATCTGGGCTTTATCATCATCTTTGTGTCCTAACATGATAGACAGGTGAAGGAATTGGGTTGGAAGTTCGCAGCGGACGTTGCCGTTGCTGGTATTGCGATTTATCTCGCGTTCGTCGCCCCTACATGGTGGGAATGCCTCGCCAGCACTGCGGTGAGCAAGTGATACGACTGAACCAGTGCCAGCGATCTCATCTTACTCCTAGACCTTCGCTCTCGGCTGTACGAATGCTAAGTATTCTGGAGCGCCATTCTTTAAGGCGTCAGAGCGATGCGATGGTAAGCTCATTCACGCATATACGCTATTGGGTTCCTCATGCCCGCCATGATCAGCGGCCGTCACTGAATACGAGGCGATACTTGCCGAATATGAGCTTCAAAAGGCGTCTCTCTCTCAAATGGCAAAACTTGATTATGCTCTCCGCAGCTCGCGACCACTCGTTCAGGAAGTCACGATGAGACTAGGGATCTTCGCAAATGTGTGGGCTGCGGTGAGTTATCTAGCTAGGTGACTGGTAGCACGCTGACTGAGCATCGTGCATTTTAGATCAAGGGTGACATACAACAGCTGAGGGGCAAACTTCAGATCGCAGACGATACGACCTCGTCGGTGAGGACGACAGGAGCCTTCGTCCTCAGCCTCTTTACTGACACCATCCACTCATTTCATTCCAGCTGTTCACCCAACGCGTCGAAAAGCTGGAGGCCATGTACAGTCACGTTAGTCAGGCACTTCGATACTATCAGGCCACCGTCTGGGCACCGATCCCCGGAGACTTCATGCCATCGTAGGTATTGTGACTTGATGATACGACACCCCGAACATTCTGCCAATCTATTGATTTCTCACTGTACACCATGAAGTGATTGAGTGAAAAAAGAAGCGTACATATTCTGTCGAAGAAGTCGCTACATTGTGCAGCTGCCGTGCCGTAACCTGCTATCGAGAATGTCAGGGGTCAACGTTTCAACCTTGGGCGTATCACGGAAAACCTACAAATGGGCGTGCCTTGCGTTTGATGCCTTGAGGTTTCCTAAATAGCTGGGTGGGCTGCAATGTGATGAGGAAGAATTGAAGTTGATCGCCGCGAATTGTTCGTCTCTGCTTCCCACAAAGCGATCTGGACTCGCGACACTGTGGCGAAATTGAGCAGTGAGCATGTTGCACTTACAATTTATCAACAGGGATAATTGACCGATCGTCTCAGAATTTGTAGTTCTGAATGTCCTACCTCACTACCTGAGTCCAAAATTCCTTCCGCGGGGTTAGTTCGGCCTTGTCACGTTTAGAGTTTACTCGTATGGCAGCTTCTGAGGCCTTGAGGTATTGCTCATTTAAGCTGAACCATTCAGTCACATCTAGATCTGGCCAAGATATTCACAACCCTAGAATCCTTTTGAGGGGTTTTACTGCCTTGTGTTGCCGCATCATATTGAACACCCACGGGATATATTCCACATTCAGTGGGCAGAGGAGAACTGCCTAACGGCTTGCACGTCTTGCAGGGTCCCCTGTCCGTTTCATGACTGCCTCCATGTTATATCGAATGGTGAGCATTTACTTTATTTCTGTGGCCCAAGCGGGAGCATGCAGACCACCGCTCGCGCGACGCTGACACCGAATTACCATTTACTTTAGGATCTGACCGACCTCGCTCACGATCTTCCAGCTGAAGAGGCTCTTTGTCTGGAGATCGGAGAGTTGTGTACCGCAGCTTTGACTATCGAACAAGCTTTCTACGACATCGGAAGAAAGCTGTCTAGTGTAGTGAAAGAACAGAACGAGCAAGTCGACCTTTATAACACTTGCTGTGCTCTGGAAACGCAGTGGAGTGGGTATCATCGAGTAGGTTCACCCTTCGAATGGTCGTTATAAGTGGACTAGACGGAAACTTGGACAGGCTTATCAGCATCTTCTCTGGCGATCTAGGGAGTTCGCTGGTGAGGCACAGGCTGCCGTGGATGGTACGGCTTTCACTCTCTGACATTCTACATCCCTATTCACAACACTGTTCCCAGACTTTCGCGAGCTGGTCTTGCCTTCACTGAGGGATCGCGATAGGACTCAACTCGAAAAACAGGAAATCATTCGAGAGCAGATACAGGTAGATTTCAGTTGCAGGCAAACTTTAGCCCCTGACTATAGTTCAGATACTCGAACGTACTTCGCGACCATCGCAAAATCTATGTCAAGAATGTGGGCCGTCTCAAGGCTTCGCTCCACTGCTTTACTGACCGAGGTGCTGGCAGTCCTTGATTTTGGCAGAGCCCTAGATACGTATATCACCGAATTCTCTCAAGTTGTTGAAAGCCTTGGGATCGGAGAACAATCTAAGAAAGTCGATCAGTTGGAAGATAGACTGCGTAGTGCAAGAGACGCCGTGGAAATGTAGGTTGCACGCTCGGCGACCTTCCGTGGCTCACCTTCGAGTTCATCAGCATTGGTCAAGAAGTATGGCCAACTTCCAATATGTACGTTCTCCGTTGGTACTGACGTCTTGGACAGGTGAAGGAGCTCGGATGGAAGCTTGCAGCGGATGTCGCTGTTGCTGGTGTTGCCCTGTTACTCTCGCTGGTCGTCCCCATGTCGTGGGCAGCCAAGGTTGCTGAAGCTATGCCAGCGGTGAGTTACTCAACGTACTCGGCACAAGCTACCCTCACCTACGGCACCAGCCTACCCATATGGAGTGTACAAAGATCGTGAACTTGGGACTCCGATTCCCTGAAACGCG
>JBBPTY010000092.1:0-28443 GCA_038094335.1 Tylopilus aff. striatulus | reverse complement strand
TTGGACTTGGCCCCACTCACCCAATACCCTGTTTGCTAGCATAGACACTGTGCATGTAACCTTAGTGCTTTTTTCGACGTAGCAGCATGTGTACACCAATGATCAGTGTTTTCACCCACTGAGTATGCCACGTGACCCGAGAAAAGAAGAACAAGTTATTAGCGCACTGTCGGACGAGTGCATTCATGACGTCGGCCAACCCCCCCAAACAGCTCGACGTGTCCTCACAGATTCTGTCGAAACTTGATTCAGTAACCTTCAGCTCGCTTGACTCCTCCGTCGCTTCTTCATGGCTAGTGGAACTTGACGACTCTATACGCCTCACTAAGGTAGCTCCCGTCTATCCTGGCTGACGGCATCTTGACCGGGACATGCAGAAAAGCATACATGACCGTATACATGCGGACCTCCCTGCATTTCAAGCCCAACTGGCTTCGGCAAAGTCTGCACAACAGCGTCTGCAAAGTCTTGCAAGTGACGTGGACGCACTCAACCACGCGGTCTCGGACCCAGAGGTAGGGCTTCCTTCGTCATCTGCGGGAACGTCAGTCGCTCAATCATACAGACTGGTCTCACTCCGACACTTCTAAAAGCACTCAGGAGACACCAGGCGCTGGCACAGGCGTCCCTAAACGCAACCGTGCTACACGCCTCTTTGTCACACCTCTCGGAATGCCAGACTCAGCTCGAGAATGTGCAGCACTTGGTGGGCTCGGGCGATCTTCCAGCCGCAGTACCCGCGAGTGCGACATTGGCCCGGTTGCTTGACACGACACCTCAACCCCTAGGTGAGGCGACCGTGACGGCGGACATACGGGTACGTAGCAGCGTGGTCATGCCTGCTCGTGTATCTGAACCTACCCTGTAGTCCAAGTTACGTGTACTTATGAACCGGCTTGAAGAGTTGTTGAACAACGCGTACGCACAAGGCGTGGTCATCTCCTCCACAGACATTATCATTCGACCCTTCGTCCTCGGTTGGTCTCAGGGTTTATCGAATCTACCACTGATCCCGATATTCATATTCCCTGTGTAGTTCCGAACTCGGAGAAGCCCATACCACTGTCTGCCATTCTGTCCTCGCTCTCTTCGTCTTCATTGTCCGCCAATATGGCAAGTTTGCGGCGCGACTTGACCACGCATTATATTGACCACACTCTCGATCACCCTATCTCTCTGTCATTTTCACAAGAACCGGATCAGTTTGGTTCATTCGTTCACAAGTTGCAACGCGTTTCTTCATCTAGTTCCCATGGCGCAACATCTCTCGGCAATTTATCACGCATCCTGGAATTCATGACTGACAGATTCTTTCCATGCCTACCCCTACCACAACGCGAGACGTTTCCAAAGACTCTTGCCAAACCACTGACGACATCAATCATGACTCGCCTGCTCATTCCCTCGTTACCTTCGAAACTCGATGCCCTTCCCACATTCTTGGAGTTGACAAGAATTGCTGTCGACTTTGAGTCGAAACACATTGACAGTCTGCTCAAGGCGGAGACCTTTGAGAGGGAGATCAAGAATTGGGTTGATAATGTTTGTGCGCACTACGAGAGAGGACGACGACAACATATTCTCGACGACGTCCGGGAGACCATTCTTACCAGTGTGTCGCGCCCCAAGGATACCTTTTCCGCAGAACTTGTCACGACGATTGTTGATGTTACTCAACCTGATGCAGAACCCGCACCCGTCGCAACGGATAATTGGAACCTGAATGACGACCGCATTTCGAAAACAGACTCGTCAAGCTCAGCCATTGATGCAGAGGATGCATGGGGCTTTGGTGACGACCTTGAAGAGCAGGGGGCATCAACTTCGAAACCAGGTCTTTCAGAGGAACCCGAGCCAGACCCAGATGAAGCTTGGGGGTGGAATGATGAATTGGCTGACGCACAACCCGATACGAGAGCCCAAAGCTCTGCGGAAATCGCGCTAGAAGAACCCACCGAGCAAGACGAAGTTTGGGACGATGACCCGTGGGCTGATGCCAACGAGGTGCCTCCACCGGACCGTCAACCTGTCGTGTCTGCCGCTGTTCCGCTTTCTCAACCTGTACCGGCAGCGTCAACTTCTCGCGGGCGAGAGCCGCTTTTAAATAGGCACCCTCCCACAAATGGCCACGTTCCTAATGGCCATCGCTCCACTTCCAAATCTTCACTGCATCCCAGCATAATCAACAAAGAGTCGTACAGGGTTTCGGTGCTCATTCGACGTATCGTTCAAGCTGTCGAGGATGCACTGCACATGGGGAAAGCACTTGCGTCCTCGGGTATATTCGTCAAGTCTTCCCTCTCCGCCTCGGCTCCCGGCATGTTGATCATGCAGTCTGGTGCCCTGGTCCTTGACCTCTACCGTGCTTTGCATCCTGTTGTGGCTGCCTCAAGGTTATCACAGCCTGCCGGCTGTATGCAATTCTCTAATGATTGTTACTACTTATCCGAGGAGATGGTTCGCATATTAAAGCAGGAACAAGGGCTGTCTGGCGTGCGCGAAAGGTTGGAAGAGTGCAAAGATGACCTCGGGGTACTTACAGATAGTTGGTTCTACCAAGGCATTGTGAGTGTTCATTACTGTGTTGCTAATGAATATCTATGTCAGGGCTGACCCACATCCGTCAGCATAACCAAATAGCTACTCTGGAAGATGTTTTAGTAGACGCCGATGGTTTTGCGGACACGTCGGACCAGGAACGTTATGATGAGTGCGAGATGGTGGTTACGCGTGTTCTTCGGGACGTGCGAAACATCGCAAACATCTGGAAGGTGAGGGAGCTTTTTAAGACCTCTCGGTCACTTGCTCACCCTCTGCAAAGACAGTTCTCCCCAAGAGCAAGTACTACACGGCAGTGGGATTGGTCGTCGATGGCGTCTTGTCGCGCATCCTTGATAGTATCTTGGCGATATCAGATATACCTGAGGTCGAGTCGCACAAGCTGAGCGAACTCTGTCGCATTTTGACGGCACTCGAGGGGTTGTTTGTGGAAAATACGAGCGAAGTAAGTTAACTGTCTGTCATGCACCATAGTTCCTACTTACCCGTCTCTCATAACCATAACCAGTCTTCGTTCGTGGTCTCGTACGTTCCATCATGGCTGAAGTTTTCCTACCTGTCGGAACTCCTGGTATGTAACAATTTACCGTTCCGGATGAGACCTTGAACTTGCTTTATTCTACAGGGCGCATCCATGGCAGATCTTACATATCTCTTTGAGGAAGGCGCATTGGTGGACTTTGAGATTGACGAACTTGTCATGCTGGTCAAGGCACTTTTTGCAGACACACCTTTACGGGCAAAGACGATAGACAAGATCATGAATGGGAATCCCGTTCGGTAGCGTCTTGTTTTCATCTTTCTTTGCGACATCAGTAGCTATGTGTGCTACTGCACGCTTCCAGTTATGCATGTTTAGGACAAGAACATCTGTTTACACTTGGATTCCATTCTCTCATAGCGAGTGTTGAAAAGAGGTCAAGCTGACAACCGAGGGGATCCAAACCATCAACATTTACCTGTCTCTCACATGGAACTCCCTGAAGGAATGAACCAACAAAAGGCAACCGCGAGACACATGAAGCAAACGAGCATCGCACGACCTCCCACGGTGCTCTTTCGAGGACGCGTGCATGAAGGTTGTCATCGCGGGTCCGATGGTCCGCGCGATGGACCCAATGTAGGATGGGGAGAAATCGAGGTCACCATAGGTGACGGGTGTGGAGAAGAACAGGGGGGGTAAGGATTCTGTGGATGTACCTAGGTACCCGAGGATGGCATAGCAGCGAGGGGGTAGATGATGGATGGCACGAGGAGGTCCCGAAGAGGTGTTGACAGCGTCTTGGTGTGCAGTGTGGACCGCTCCAGATCTGGGCCGACATCGTTGTCCGGCCCCCAAAGGACTGCGTTTTCGCTTCACAGCCAGCGAATGTCCGAGGGTCAGATGAGCAATCGCTGAAACGCGTCGACCGACGCCTTCCAAAAAGAAAAATGGTGCTACCGTGGTCGTCCCATGCACTAGCCGATCGTCATGAGAGCCAGCGCTTGCGCTAATAATATATGTTGAATCCATCAGCTCGCCGATCATTGACTACGAGTTGCCAAAATGTTTGAAACACAGACCAGAAAGCCCCACTGGTTTTCGCCCGATCGGATAGGAAAAACAACTCCAATGCAGCAAAGCAACAAGCTGAACTTTGAGCAAGAGTGTGTGAGACTTTTTTTGAGCAGGGATCGACAAGAGCGGCGTATGCTCGTCCTAAAAGATGGGCATCGCACTGCGGATAACCCCTTCAGCTACTACTATGGTGGCCATCAAAGAGAAGAACTTGAAGAGAGTTAGATCTCCATTCCCTATACCGCGGGTGCCTTTAAAGACGTGAGTTAGAAGGGCTCAATAAACGAAATCCCGTTCACTCGGGAAATAGCAAATATGGGGATAGGTTTCGCCACCAGACAAACCCGCTACCATCCGCAGCATGGTCACGGTACACACCTGTACAATTCTGAATGTCTCGCGCGCAAAATATCGCGTTCTTGGCCGCATCGTTCAAGAAAAACAGGCCAGCAACGAACACTCGAAAAGAGCCCCCATGACATTACAAGCATTCATATAAGCCCTGGGCGGCTGTGATCACTAAATCGGACTGTTAGAGCAGCAGAAGCAAAGTGATCAGCATTACGGTATGTGTCATTGAAACACATAAGTATCCCGTTGGAGTACTCTACTATCATGAAGCAGTGAACCTTAACCATCATTGGCGTTTGATTAAAATTTGATGTTTCATGGTGACTGGACATCTGTGGGGCTATGTCCTCACGCCGTCACGGCAGGGCGGCGGCACACGGTGAGGTGGCTGCTTACTGGAGTCTGACTCTGAGCGCGCATGTCGGGGTCCAAGTCACAGGCAGCCATGATGGCAGTTGACGGGATGCGCTGGCAGCACCAAATGCTTCCGTGATCTGCCGGCCAATAGAACTGATAGACCTGGCAATTTATACTTTCTCTGGCATTTCCTGGTTCCGCAGTATCGAGTCAAGGGGTGGAAAACTCGAATGCAAGGGTCCCAGACGCGCCAATGAAACAAAAGGACGTGTCTTGCACAATGGTTTGTCTCACTTCGTCACATGACTGTGCAGAGGCCCGCCGGCGGGGTCTGAGCAATCGATGTCTCCCTGCTCTCTGAATAGTATCCAGACAGCAGCGCCGATACTCACCCGTCGTTGACATTGCAAAACCTATCGGGAAATCCGAGGGATGAACCAACGAAAGAGGACCACAAAAATACGAACCAAAGAAATGGCGCCTGCGCCCCTAAAATTCGGTCCTCTTGTGAGAACGCATATATGGACGTCGCCATCGCGGGTCCAATTTCCTATGCAGTGGATGGCGAGGTTATACTCACATCGTGGATGGACCGCAAGACGTTCTTGGACGGAGCGGATACGGTGATGAACATGAACATGCACGCCGAGATTCGAAGGCTGTCGGATGGATCTTCGTCACTCGCGGCAAATGCGAGGCACTTATCAAGCATAATGTCCCACGGCGAGATAGGCGTGAGTCCACACGTCTATGGACCCGGTGTCTGCACCATCTGGGGTATGAGCGGAAAGAGGGACACGAGCGGAATGTAGCACATGACGGTTCTGCAGGAGAGGCGTTTTGGGCCCACTCAATCGACGAGCTTGGCAAGTAGCAGCTGGAAGTCGTCATCGTAGGTCCGAGGATCCTAAACCATGTGCTGGTGCTGGATAGTGATAGGCCAAAGCCACCATAGGCGATGGGGGTGGCGAATGTTTCCTCCAGGAAGAAAAGTGGGACTATCGCCATCAACGCCGTGGTAGAGATAGCCACGCCACATGGAAGGCATTCTTGCCAAAAAGGATGCCAGGGAAACCACACACCGGTCGCGCAGGTACAAGCGGTCTTGCATGTTATCGTCAGAAATGACAAGGGCAAGTGGACATGAAGGCAGATTAACATTTACCCGTGTGGATCCAACACCATCCAATCGGCGTGAGAGCCAACGCGTGCGCTATATTTGTCGAATCCGTCGGCTCGCCGATCATGCCTTCTCAGCACCGTTGTACTTGCAGTTAACCGATTGGCAACGTCGGCCGAGAGACCAAGCAGGTACCGGGAACAGTTTTCGAATTCGACCGACCTGACGACAAGTTGCCAAAACGTTCTGGAAAGCCCCAAACAAGTCATCCGAAACATACACCAATGAGCCCGAGTAGTATTATTGGTTTTCGACCAATTCGGTCAGACAGCGACTCCAGTGAATGACCGCTATGGACTATGTGACGATGTCCTTTGAACGACGGCCCAGGTGCAAGGATGGAAGCTCAAACGCGATTCTCGCGACTCGCTATGAAACCAGCATAGTATCCAACTTTGCCCTTATCACTATCCGTGATATCGGGCTCGCCAACGGGTGTGTAGACGCGCCCGAGATCGGCGCGGAAAATTGCATTAGCAGTAAAATATCAGGCTGAACTTTGGGGAACGGCGTCAGTGCTTTTTTGAGAGTCGGGATTAGTAGGAAGGGAGACGGTTCACCTTGAGCGCAGTCGCCCCCCTCCGCTGTGGCAGTTGCCATTGCTAAGAGCAAGTGGTGCGTTTTCTATTCCTATTGCGTCCCGTTGAAGATCTGGGTAGAAACGCCCCATGGGTAACATCACGTGCATTCGGTGAGTTTGAGCCCGGAGGTGGAGTCCGTCTCCGGATGGACCCGGGCAAGAATGTCGGCGCGGGGTTGACAATTCACTGACTTGGACTGACAGTGAGATGCCTAAAAGTGGAGGATAATCTGATCTGACTGACCCACCATTAGTAAATAAAACCCCATCGTCATAGCGGGCATCTACGGATATCCCGGGGATACGACGGTCGCGGGAGAAGCAAATCAATTGTACCCTCTCTACCTCGGAATGTGGCGGTATTCCCAATACTACTCGCACCGCACGAATCACAATTTATACCTGAACTTTGTTATTTTTGTGCTCGCAAGAAAGTAATGTTTCATGGTGAGAGTACCTTCGGGAGCTTCTGGTGCAGAATAGATCATCTTAATGTGCTCTATATGAGAATAGATATACATCAATTAGCGATTACGGTGTAGAAAGGCCGGAGGGTGAGTAAATGTAGTCATAATTAGTCATAACGAATGGTGGTAAGTCTATGGGCGGGCTTTTCACGCCGGGTATCATATATTGCGATACTTGGTTGCTCAGTATCAATAGGCGACATATGCCACGCAAAGCAATGGGAAGCCCGCATAAAGACCGAGCCAGAATACGACGTTACCCATGAGTCTGTTCTGCTTCAACACCGGAGCGCGCGAAACTATGATAAGTGGGATCTGAACGAGCTGCATGAAGAACAAGTAAAGTCTATCCGAGATAAATAGCGTAAATTTCGACTTTTGCGCTGATCAACTACTCACCTGAGCTTCCGTGTAACGATGGCCATCACCAGCTCATGCACTGCAGCGCTCAGTAGAAATGTCACGAACATTGCACCTGTCCGAGAGAGGGACGGACAGGCGGCAAGCGAGGACGCGTATACGTGTCGGAGAAGAAACTGGTGAACCGGCTTGTTCCATTTACGAGAAAACTCGTCCCACGAGGTCGAGTTCCACTATAGATTGGAGTCCAAGTCAGCTTAATATGTTCTCGGACACTCCGCAGAGAACCATACCCAGTCTTCGTAGAACTGCCGATCTGCGAAACTACTCAATGAGTCAGTTTACTGATTCCAGAGCTCAAGTAGACATAATACTCGCCATGATAGCTCAGCAAATGCGTTACAGATACACTCTTTGTTACATGAATCATAACGCTAGTAAGACAGAGAGCTCGCGAGTGCTTACCGAATATGATGTAGAAGAGTAACAAATAAGAAATCATAAACGGCAGGGCCAAATCTAATAACGAACGAAAGAATGACTGGTCTGGGGAAGGTGTAAGTGGTATGATAAAGCTCTCTGTCACCGTGTACAGGAGCGCAAAAGACCCCATGAATGCGACGGTCTTCTCGAAGACATATCCGAGACGGATCCTAAGGTATGGTCAGTTCACATACATGAATATCAAGGAGAAAGTTGACCGATCAGTGCGAGGATACTCTAGCTCGTATACGAGAGTTGGGATCAACATGTATGTGCAAAAGTTTTTCCAGGTTAGATTTTGTGGGTATCTCACCCGCTCGGTTCCAGTAGACATGAGCTCAGTATCCAGTTCGAGGAGCTCACGCGCGACAGAAGCGATCGTCTGAGATGGGTGGTGACAAAGTGCTGATATGGTAGATGGGGTTAAATCGACGGCAGAGGAGTCGGGAGTCGAACAGCCACTGGATTCCGGAGTAATATCCTCAGCTGCTGATGCACCAAGCTCGATAACGGCGCCCTTTGGAGTGGCCAAGAGCCTCTGACGGAATGTATCCGCTGGCCGCGAATCGAGCAGTGGGCCAACGATCACCTCTGCGCCCCGCGCGTCGATTTGCAGGTCCTGCTCCGCTTCCGAGGGCGTCTCGCATGAATGAAACTCGAGATGCCCCTTGGAGTCTACATATGCTTTCTCCAAGCCTCCGATCGAGGGGTCTTCAATGAGTAAACGGAGATGAGCAAGGACCTGCCGCGAGCGCTCGGAGATATCGTGAAGGTAGCCGTTTACGCTGACATACGAATGCATCTTCATGATCATCACGAGGGAATGCAGAGTCAAGAAGCCAGACTGGACCCATGGCCACTGTCTGTTTGCGTCGCATTGGACGAACTGTCGACCAAAGAGTGGATGCATATATGCTCACCGGTGATATGTCCACGTGATGGTGGCGACCAATACGAAAGTTTGAAACGTGTGCTGGAGTACGATGCCTATCCAGTAGAACTTTATCCAGCCCTTGCTCATTGCCTTTGCAAATGGAACACAAACAGCAGTGGCGAGTACGAGAATGGCGTCAGATAGTGCGAGGACGACGGCATCGCGAGAGAACATGGTTGCAAAGGCAAACGATAATGCATAACCATTAATTTCGAGAGAGGAAACGAAGGTCTGAACGGTGAAGAGAAAGAGAGACATCCAGAAGAGCGTGAAGAACCCCTGGAGGACCGCTGTCAGGACACATCGAGAATACGCGCGGAAATGGTGCCTACTCTGAACTCGTTTGATCCCGTCGACTCGTTCGTCATGTCAAAGTGGGACTTGCGGGGTTTGAAGGCGATCAATGCACGAAGCCGCTTTGCAGACTTTGAGCGAAAGGGCTTCGAGACATAAAGCGTACCCTCTGCCGAGTATTCCGAGTTTGAGGGCTTCATGGCGGTCTAGGTCCCTAGGATGGGTGGGAAGGTAGGGAAGTGGTCCCAAGTAGCGCGGGAAAGTTGATGACAACGCGCTCCACATATTGACGGTATTTGCGGCCCGAATGACGAGATGGCCGAAGACAGCGTCCATCTCGACTGGATGCGCGAAGCGATGGCCATGGTAAGACCCGTTTACCAAGATAACCCCCCTCTCATACCCGACAGGCCCACGAAGCGCTCGCGTCCGGCGAGGTACCTGTCGGATGCGTCTTCGTCCGTGACGGTGCTATCATCGCCAAAGCCCGTAACAGAACCAATCAGCTACGCAACGTACGCCCCCCGTCCGCATGCCAGCTGCAGCGTGTCGACTCACAACTACAGGCCTCGAGGCATGCCGAACTCGAAGCCATCGATTGCATCCTCGCAGATACGTCACTCACGCCACCGTCTTCGGCCACGCGCTATCCCCTCGCTGACACGACCCTCTATGTCACCGTCGAGCCCTGCATCATGTGCGCATCCGCTCTACGCCAATTGGGTGTCCGTCAAGTATTGTATGGGTGTGAGAACGACAAGTTTGGGGGGTGTGGAAGCGTGTTGGGAGTAAATGAACGGTGAGGAAACGTGCGATAAGATCGATGGGTCTAGAGGTTGATCGTCATCACCGCAGCCTTGGGCACCCCGTACACCCTTCATATAATGCCACTGGCGGATACCTTCGAGAAGACGCAATTATGATCTTGCGGCAGTTTTACGTCACGGAGAATACCAACGGTCTGTACTATCTCTCTTGTCATCTTCGCCTTCACCCAAAACGTTAATGCGCGGTGATTTCCGCAGCTCCTGTCCCAAGGCAGAAAGTTGCGCGCGTACTCAAAACCGACATTGCTCCTAGATCCGCCACTTGAGCGTCCTTGCATTGAGGTCAGCTGCTTCACCAATCACGATCACCCGCGGTATCTCTCTTGGTCTGCACGTTGCATGTGTCCATCTCCTGATCACAGGTACCCAGGCTCAGGCCATCGTGGGCACAGTGCTACCAACCCCCGGTTTGCTATTTATTCACCCATTTCCGAGGACAGATCTAAAGTAAAAGAACGTGTCCTTGGCGTGTGGGTTCAACCCTCAATCTAGCACCGCAATCTCTTTCGCTTGTACACAGCTTTAACAGAGCGACTAGTACGGGAACCTCATCAATTTTCATTCTGCCATTTCAGCCCGAGTGACTGGGCGACAAAGCCCCATTTGTCCGCGGCATCTTGGATGCTGATATGAAATAAGGTTTATCGTTAGTGATTAGATTATCGTAGGTGATCGAGGTGACACTGGATTGTATTCATTTTACATACCGTTTCTCAGTGGACTTGCCCGATCCATGCCCGGCCTTCTTGTCTATCCGTATCAGAAGAGGGTGAGGATTGTGGGGCAACGTGTGTTGAAGGGTCGCGGCAAGCTTGAAAGAGTGTAGCGGGACGACACGGTCATCGTCTTCCGCCAAACAAGATAATGAGTCATAACCGCGGGCACCCGAGGGTAATACGTACGATCGGCGGTCATCAACAACATTGGAGGTAAAGCCTTGTCCTTGGGCACGTTATGAAGGGGCGATATTGGGTATATGAAATCAAAGTCGTGCGAGTCATGTGGGTCACCGTAGTCGGCAGTCCAAGCCTTGCCTGTGAATTGTAAGAATTAGAGTTTTATAGTCGACGAAGCTAATGTCAGTGTGTCATACCGATCGTAAAGTCCGTAAACTTGAAGAATACCTGTTAGCCGAGTCTGATGAAAGTGACGGGGGAAAGCGACATACCTTGAGAAGATCCATGACCCCTACTTCTGCGACCGCAGCTCCAAACGTACCTTGCGGTGCAATGTTAACGCAAGCTCCTATCAAGAGGCCTGGAAGACATCAGCCAGAGTATTGAGTAAAATCGTAGTGTTGCTTTCCTCCATTGGAAGCACCGTTGATGGCGACTTTCCTCGCAGCCGCAATTTTGTTCTTCACCAAGTACTCGCTGATAAGAAAAATTAGTGTGTGGAAATATTGTCCAAAAAATACAAAAATCCTACGTGGCAGCGATGAAATCATGAAAGACGTTGATCTGTGCGAATGATTAACGGCACTCTTTGATGGTTCCGAAATGCTGACTGACCTTGCGCTCCCTAATTCCTGCATTGTGCCACTCTTCGCCAAACTCACCACCTCCTCGGATGCTCGGAACAGCATAGAGAGCGCCATACGACTTCAAGAAAGTAAGGATCGAGGGGCTGAACGAAGGACCGATCGAGATGTTGAACCCGCCGTATCCTTTCTCACTGGTCAAATCGCACACTATCACAGCATGGCGTACTTACCATATTGAATAGCCGGCGCAGTGCCGTCAGTCTTGGTAGTCTTATGCCTTACGATAAACATTGGAACCTTGGTTCCATCTTTGGACTCGTACCAAACCTGTTCCGCAGTGAATTCATCAGTCCTGAGCCCTTTCACGTGCGTCGTGCGGTAGATGCTCCATGCGGATTCCAGGGACGCCGTGGCATTGAAAACGTTCACATCGAGCCGTCCAATAATACCAGGGTTGGTAAAGCCTATCATGTTAACGAAGACGTCGGAGAGGGCACGGCGGCCATATACCTCGGCAGTGCCAACGAAAGATGGTTCTATGCGCGTCAGCTTTTCGCCCGTCATGGAGTAGAGGTAAATCTCGTGAATAACCTGGAAATTTGGACTCGTCAGCGGTTCTCTACGCCGGGAACAATAGAACAAAAACAACAGACGTTGCGCCGGTATATGAGAGTAAATTTATCTATTCCAACCGCTCGTACATCGCCCAGCGACGCATCCTTTTCTTCGGGGATCAAGTCCGCCTGCGTGCGCTTGGGGTCAGCTAGATCAATTGTGATGACTTTGTATTTTGGTGCGCCGCGGTTAGTGCGCAGGTACAACTTCGTCCCATCATTCGCGATGCTAAGGAAGAGCTTCAGTGATCGTAGAAAATATTAAAAACCCTGTTTACACGTCATATTCGGCTTCAAACTCGTCTATTAGCTTCTCCCACTTGATGTTTAGGCCGATTTCATTTTCTTGCAGGTCCGCAACCCAAAGCAGGTTTTTCTACATCCGTCCCCGGTCGACATGAACGCCATGCTGCGGGGAAGAAAAAAAATACACACCGTAGCAGTATCCCTGGTGACAGTCAAAAACAAATATCTCCCATCTACTTCCGATATCGAAGTTCCCCACATCCACTCCCTGTGCTCGGCATCTTTCATTACCAAGATATCTTGCGCTGGGAAGGCGAAACGCGACAACCGGCATGGACCGATAAACAAACCAACGAGCATGCTTGTTAGTCAACGTGCGAGGAATTATAAACGAACTGACATTGCGGGGTGCCGACCCTATGGTAGTAAAGCATCGCGTCTCGATCTCCGATCGTTTCAGTACCTGCCTTGTCTTCCGTAGCAAGTCCATGGGATTCGCGGCTTGGGAATCGCTATCAGAAAATAGATTAGATCAGTCAGATCTAGCTCGTGCCGCAAGTATGTCAGTATTTCGGAGCAGGAGCAGGACATACTTGGTAAAAGAATCCCTTGGAGTCATGGGTCCAGGTAATGGACGAAAACTTGACAAACCGGACTTCGTCACTGAGGCGGCTTTCGTGGTGATCTACGTGCTTGTCGTCTACTGTGGCAAGCGGTTTTCCGGTCTCACGAACATACACGGTACAAAAATCGCTGCCCTGCAGTCAGTAAACATGACGGTTAGTCAGCTGTGAGATTACACTGCCAACGAGAACGGAGCTTACCGAGAGGGATATACCGTAGGCATAATAGTTGCCGTCGCGTGAGAAGGCAGTGACAGAAAGGGCTGCAGTGCCATCCTCCGATAGCAAGTTGGGATCGAAGAACACTTCGCCTCTGGCTTCCCCGTTCTTGGAGAAGTCGGGCAACTTGCCGTCGGTCGATCTGTAGAGTACTGGAGGGAAGCGGTGTCAACACTCAGAACGTTTCCGAACAAAAGTGAACCAACCGGACTGTGCCTGAAGACCGCTGTTATAGTACCAATACCATTTCCCATCGTACTTGAAGGCAGGCGCGGAAAACTGCGAACGGTTGTTATCAACCCACCGCGCGATGGGACGACCGTACCTTTTCGTAGTCTGTGTTTGCTCTGATCTCCTTCTCTAATTGAGTGCGATCGGCGTTTTTATCGAGGTAGTGTCGGGTGAAGGCGTCTTGAGTAGAAGTCCACGCGTCCGTTTCGTCAGTGTTTTGTTCAAGCCACTGATAGGGATCCGCGACACGGACTTGACCCTGTTTTTCGCTCTCATACACGTCCACATGATCGGAGCGGCGAGCGGGCGGGTACTGATTTGGGGACCATGGTGTGGGGGTCATTGTGCGGGCAAGCGAAGCAGTTCGGCGGGTGAGATGTAAGATGATGGGAGACGGTGGAGATTGGGGGAGACGAGGATATGACCGTGTAAGGAGCCGAGCGAGGCTTAAGAGCTTACTGCCACGCGTGGTGGGATTCGATCCGCTCGACCGAAAGAATGTGAGCATACGGCACATATTTTCCGAGATATCGGATCAAGGGTGCCAAAGGTCCCGCAGCTATGACTGCAAGGAGCACGCAATTGGGCCAGGTGACAAATATGAAAGAGTAAAATGAAATGTTGGTCGTGTGGAACGTTTGTCCGAACCGAAAAAGAAGGACAGACCCTGCACGCTCCACCACGACGAAATAAACAGAGTCTAGACGTTCTCGGAAACACTACTTCCGGTGCAAACACCGAAAATGCAGGGCAGCCGACGTCACGAATAATGTTGTGGTGCCTTTATGTCTTCAAGTTGAGAGCTGACTAATAACGCGAAAAAGGTAAAAGCTTCTGAATCTAACAACAGCAAACAACGCTTATTGAAACTATACCTCAGATACCATGGATCAGGTAGGGTTTGTGTCCATCTCGCGGCAGGTCTTATTCACGCGCACTCTGTCAGGATGCATTTCGACAGCTATTATCAACCTCGCGGCAGTCTCAACCTAACTCCAAACGAGCTATTCCTACTAGCAAACCGCAGCAAGCGTTCGTCACAATCATTTCCCGTCTATCGCGCTTTTCACACCCTTTCTTAGTCCCACCTCCGCATCTTCAGAGCCTGAATTTAAGCCTCGAAAAGTAAAGAAGGCTGAAAGCAGGTATCGTGACCGCGCCGCGGAGAGGAGAGAAGGAACCGGAAATGACTATGCCGATGTACGTGTCTTCTCAGCCATCAAGCGTGTTGCCTTACGCACCGTGCTAGATCGAGGCGGTATTGGAAGACTTTGAAAAACGGGTCGCACACGAGGACAAAGAGGCCGTGCGTCTTACCCCATTTTCTCGCACCGTACAGCCGTTATTGAAGCGCATTTAGATTGAGGAGAAGCGCAAATACCTTGGCGGAGATAGTCAACATACCATCCTTGTAAAGGGCCTCGATATGTCGCTCCTCGAGCAAAACCGCGCTCGTGCCGCTACCTCTGTTGAAGATGACGAAATCCTCGAACAAGCGTTTACAGAAGCTACATCTATAACTGAACCCATAGAAACGCGGAAGCGTACTCGAGAAGATATCATCCGCGAGCTCAAGTCGAAACGGCAAAACAAAGACAAATCAACAGACCAACCACCTGTCGAAAACGATAAATCAACTCTCGAGGAAGCTAAAAATGCTGGCAAGTTCAGACCTATCGGATCCAAGCCTACTAAACCGACGGATAAAAAGTCCAAAAAGAGAAGGGTCAAAGATGGAAAGGAGGGGGTGAAGAAGAAGCAGAAGATGGAGAGCACTCCTGTGCGATCTGAAATAGATATCAAACTGGCCGAAGAAACTCCCGTGGTATCTCACGACCAAGAACGCCACGATCCCACGATGCCTTCATCCTCAAGGACACCCCAAAAACCACCAGAACCAGAAACCGCACCATTAGATGAAGACCTTGACATCTTCGCCGGTGCTGGCGATTACGACGGTTTCCCAGACGATGACTCTGAGGGGGAATATCTTGACACGACGGTATCTGCTGCCCAAGGAGCCGCCTCCGCCCTTCCTGCTATTAGTACCAAAGGCTGGTTTGGCGAATCTGAGCCTGAGGTTAGACAACCATCCATTCCACCCGATAAGTCTCCGCCTATTCCCGAGGCAGAGGAAGAACCACAAGAGGTCCGGCTCAGACCGCTCGAATCATCGACTCTTCCTTCTATACGTGACTTCCTGGCTATGGATGAGGCTGTTGAGAAAGCTGAGAAGCGAAAGGCACGTAAGGAGAAGAAGAAGAAAAAGAAGAAAGCTGATGGCGACGACGACGACTAAACAGCACACATCCAAGCATGTCATCGCGATCATGTATTTAGCAGGCTGATACACTGGCGCATGATCTAGTGTCATGACCGCCCTGAGAGTGATGATGGCACAAGGAATGATTTTCCTCGAGAGTGATAATTTGCGAAACCTAAACGAGAGTCCATCTCATCGATCGTTCTGATGGGCGTGATGACTCGTGACTCTGACGCAATGCTGAAGGTAGAACCGACCTCTTTTTCATCTCACTGGCCCAGGTTATATCCTTGAGGGGGGGAGCACCGAGGGACGCACCAAGCGTCCCAAGTATAAGTGCAATAACGCTTTCATATACAGTCTTTGCACCAACCAAAGTCAGGGATGAATATGTTGATCAAGCGACGGTACCCACATTCAGTGGCACACTTTCTTCAGGCCGTCCGAGTGCCTTGAGCCGCGACAAATCTGTTCGAGTAGCTTAGCAAGACAAGCAGCTATGGGTAGCGGTTTGACTTGCGTTCATATGCAGAATATGCCGCTATATGTATAGTAGCACCGTGTCAATTCGTTCGTAGGGAAGGTACGCATCTCGACTACGTACCGTGAAGCAAGAAAATAGTTGCTAGGATTAGAAAAATCCGACCAAGCATAATTTGCGATGTAATGAGGTCGAGAGGTCCTGCTATGTATATGGACCACGTCACTGACGAATCAGTGGTGTTGTTTGCGTTGTCAGACATTGCCAAACAAGCACCCACACTCTGCTAACGCTCAACATGGTTTCAATACGGTACACTTGCTCATAATGCATAGCAAAATCTCATAATGCATACTACCAAAACCTAGTTATTTTAGCCGAGAGTGTACGAAACCCTAATATGCATTATGAGATTTTGCTATGCATTATAAGCAAGTGTACTGTACATATGATAGTGTCAACACGGAACCTTGTCTCCCCTCTTGTCCATTTTCTAATTGCTACAAGAATTTTATTCTCCCTCCAGCCCTGAAGGCCTGAAGCACTGAGGGAGTAAGTGGGTTAGATGGGCGCCAGGAACGGCGTGTAATCACAATTCCATACCTTTATCGTGAGCAAACGTGCCCAGGGCATGACAGTGAGTAGGCCTTCCCAATCAATTCCGAGTCCGACGTCGTGGGCCTCTGATGCCCTTTTAGATGGCCCTTGCCCTCTAAATTATTTACCAGGCGCGCCGATATGATCCAGTCGGTGCATGTTCTGAGCCGTATGTCAAAACAAGTACGTCACATGGCCAGGGTCGGCTCATTGTGTATTCGCCCCTCTTACAAAGATATGGCCAAGCGACTCACGTCGGGGATCTTTATTGCCTGTTCCGGTCCTACGTGCAGGTACTCCTTTCTATTCCGTAACCCCCGGGACGTTTTGTGGACCGGATGCCCGGGCCCCAGGCAAAGTCCTGTGCAAAGTACTCTCTGGTCGATCTCGACTCTATAGATTGTGCAGACTCGGCGAGAATAGCTCCCGGTCTGCCGGAAAAATCGGCCGGCGCCAAGTGTGGCCAAAATGATAGGTCAAGCAAGGATTTGATTCCTGAATGTCGCATTTGTGGCAAGTTCCGGCTATAGACGGCGTTGTTAAGATAGACCTACGCGATTTAGCAAGCCGGCTGACAATCGGACGATATGGATCGAGGCAGAGGAGCACGAAGCGCTTACATGGAGGGTGATGTAGCACGGTGGTAATTAAGGTGGTAATTAAAGCGAATCTGTGTCAGGCGCGCAGCGGGCTTTGCCTGCGACTCATCGGAATCGAACTAGGTTAGTGCAGTGCCTATACATATTCTCCAACTATTATAGCGTGTCAGCGCTTTCGGGTTCCGTACTACGGGGTTGCTTAGCATGTGGAGATGAGACGGTGTCGTGAGAAATTGCTGGAACACGCCGTGTCACGGGCGGAAAGGTGTAGGCCAGCACTGGCGTATGCCTCCGGGAATTCTACAATGGTTGTGTTGGGATGGTTGTCAATCGTGCATGTCTGTGGCTTTCTGAATGTTTCGACCGGACCTTGCCCAAGCGACGTGCTATCCGGTGGGTGAACGCGGAATGGATGGGTTAAATTATTTCCGGAAGTGGAGAGTAACGGGGACCCGAATATATAGAGATAAGTATAAAACGCCTGCTTCTTCCGACGAGATCCACCACCATACATCAACGCTGTCAACGCCAACTACCCCACAGTTTTTCACAAAAACACATGTCCATATTTCGCTGACTCCTCACCGTATCAAATCGCATGGTCACTGCGTTTCCGCACACCCCTTATATCGTGTAAAGCGGCTAGCACCAATCAGATATATAAACTAACACTGTACACCATCACAACGCGACCAGAGACCTTTCTTACAAGCAAGTTAAATCGCCCAATTTCGAATTCATGTCCTGATCGTCTGTTTTAGACCGGCTTTCAGAACGTTTTTTCTCCAAGACACATATTCACTTTCGCATTTGCATTACTCCAGCCACTCGCATTATACTTCATTAAACCGCCCACATCGTCCTCGCCATGGTCAAAGAGCGGGTCAAAGGCTTCGTACACACCCTCAAACGAAAGCTGTCGCACAAGGACAAGCACGAGACCTCCGCTTCGGACAGTCTCGACTACTCGAGCGTAGACACCCTTTCTCAGGATGACGATTCATCGTCTTCCTTCTCCATCTCAACGCAGTCTACTTCTCAAGAGCGAAATCGGTTCCTCAACTTCCTCCGCCGCACGGCATCTACCAGTCCAAAGAAGCGCGGTCTATTTCAGAAGGCAACGCGGGCAAACAACAAACGCTATAGATTCTTCTCTGAGCCTGACATGCCTCCGGAGCGCATGATGGGATCCAATCGCAGCCAGCCAGCCGGCTATGGGCCGACTGGATCGAGTCGAGAGGTGGCCGGTGGGTGGAGGGACTACTCGGACGTCATTGACGTTTCTGCGCGGTATACGGTTAGGAAGGCAACGTCGAGGTCACCGTCGTCGTGCAGAGTTAATTGGGACATGACATTGTCGCAAATACAACCGCCGCACGACAGAGAATCGTCGGATACTTCCGGGACTCTCGTCACGACCGAATCTCGAGGTTCCGAATTCCTCAAGTCTATTTCAGAGTCCGGTTGCTGTGTCATCAGCACGGATTTACACCCCGACGAAATCTCCGAACCTGCTCCTCCCCCTGCGTCCTCTGACCCTCCGATGGCTGATATCCTTCAAAATGAAGAGATTCCACCAGCTCAACCTCAACGTACCGTATCGCCAGCTCAGCCAGTTCGATCCTCCACCGCAAGTCCTGCCCCCGTCGTAATCCCTCGCCTGACAGCGCCGAGCATGTTCCTTCCTATCCCGAATGTACGCCCAGTTTATCCCGTCTCACATCCTTTAGTGTGGTGGTTGGCTCCAAGAAGGTCCTCGCGCCCATGCAGCGTATCCTTCGTAATCCCTCGCGTCCGCTATGGCTCCCTTTGCACTCCCCCTCTGCACTCCCCCTCTATTCAAATCTCCTCCCCGCATCTTCTCAGAGGATGAGATGATGCCACCCTTTCCGTACATGCCTCCTCTTGTCGTGCGAGCTCAAAACTGACATCGCTTTCAGACTGATCCACTTAGTGCGTTGTTGACGAAGTACGTGCCCGCCGAACAAAGACCACGAAGAGACGTGGCTGGAGAATATGCTGGCAGAGACGTGCATGAGATGGTCGTGAGTTGTTCGCGCAAAGTTGTTACCAGTTTTTCAACTGCCGCACTTCATTCAACCCCTCCCTCACATCGTCTTCGTTTATCCCACAAACGTTCTCATTATCTTGTATCTGCACACGCTCCTTTATTACTCTACTTTTTATTCTCTCTTATTTTCTGTACGACATCTTCCTCGTCTTTTTGGGAGGATTGGTTTCACTGTTGTAACCCCAGAGTGTAGCGAGGTACTTTTAAATTATGAGGGCAGGCACCATTAGCATATTGATCCATTCCGGTAACGAGTGAACTATTCTGACGATTTGTTTTGGTAGATGTCTAATTCATGGCGTGCCCTGGCAAAGATGGCGCGTGATAAAATCGTGGCAAGTGACCCCGAGGATTTAGTCAGAATCCTAGACGTATGTTTCATCTTGTACTCCCTGCCTCCGAGGCTGAATTGTTACTCCCAAGCTTTGGTCACTTCGCCTCTCCTCCCTTGCTCGCCTACGTCTGACGAACCAAGCTTCGGCCGAATGCACCAATCTCTTTGCCGTCCTCAATGCCGTCCAAGCCACCTCTGTACCTGGTACCTTCCCCGGCTCGGGTTCCATCCCGCCCGCGCCGCTCCCTTCCTCCCCCGCCCCCGCGGCGCCCTCGCCCCTTTCTCCATCCGGCCTGAGTAGCCTCGCCCAACTCCCAGGGACGCCTTCCCAAAAGCCGTCCTCGTTCTCGCCTTCGCTCACAGCAGCCCCTCGCCAAGGCACCAACGAGCTCTCCTACCCGTTCGAGCTGACCGTGTTCCACGCCCGCGTGCATTACTGGTCGGGTGATCCGTTGGGGTACGTCGATGCGCTGAGTCGGATTCTGGCCGAGTGCAAGGAGAAGGCAAGGCAGCAGGGACGGATCGTTGTGCAGCGGAAGGAATTGGCCAAAGTGCAAGGGGGAGGTGATATCGAGTGTATACTTCAATCGGAGCAGACAGGCACTGACGGAGATGACAAGGACGAGAGTGGAGACGAAAGCGAAGGCAGAGCTGGGGGCAAAGAAGACGCCGAAGAAAGCACGAGGGACACCGAGGCGCCAGATGAGAAGGAAGAACCAGACGAGGTGCTCGTCGCGGCCGAGGCCAACGTCTCCATGTGGCTCGAACGCGCCGCTAGGGTTTGTCTAATTCTCGCGAGTCAATTGATCGAGATGAACGTAGGGATGTCATCTTATGTCGCGATTACCGCTCACACCATCGTTGGGGCTTCTAGGACTATCAAGCGGCGATCAATTTACTCTCCCCGCTTTGCACCTATCGTGTTACACCCACCTTGCCGACGCCATCGCCTGCACTTCACTCGGCACTTGCACGCGTCCATCTCCTCTCCGGAAACCTTCAAAAGGCGGAGCAGCATTTTTCTATTGCAGCTGCGGCCGCAACCACCGGTCCAAACACGGCCGACATTGTTGCCATGAATACCGCATTGCTGGCCGCGGCGTCTGGCGATTGGACCCGTGCTGAGGAAATTCTATCGGAGATGGCCTCCAAAAATCCAGTCCATTTTTCGGTACGTCCCGCACGCGGGGTGTGTGGGAGGTATAGACTGATTTGGCCGTCCCAGGCGATCAACAACCTCGCTGTCACACGCCTGTGTCAGGGAAGCGTCAAAGAGGTGCGCTTGTCGCAAGGCGTATTTTATGCGTATTCAACGGCGGTGGCGGCGTTGTGATCACAGGGCATCGATCTGCTTGAAACGGCGTTCAAGACATCGCCATCCACCGTGGTCGTCGCAGAGCCATTCTTGTTCAATTTATGTGTGTTTTTTTTTCTGTTTCCACCGGCACGCATGACATGCTCACACGGTGATTCGGAAGCGACCATGTACGAACTTCGCTCGACCGCCGCTATCGACAAGAAACGTGGACTCCTGGTCGAAGTTGCCAAGTGGAGTGGCGATGGGCTCAAGACGTCTTGTTTGAAGATGCCTACGAGTTAGACGCGTTTGCACTCTTGTTTTCTTGTCGCGTGCCGCTTGTTTACTATCCCGAATGTACCAATCAGGATGATCCATATCATGAGTGCCATAAGTGCGCCCCGGCCTCGCGGTGCCAATGTCGATAATTCCGTCTGAAACCCGAAGAGCGTGCGAAAGGATATCCATTGACATAGCTAGCGTGACACAACACGACGATGGACATGATACATGATATACGGCAAAACGTGACAAGAGCTATCGTGATCGTTGAATAGGCAGAAGCGATATCATGATGCCGTTGACAAAGTAAAGTGCGTAGTAAAGTAAGGTATGCAAGGTGATTCGAGGACGCGCTTCTAAGAGAAAAGGTTACTCTGGCACTGATACTATTGAAAGAGCTTGAAAGGATCAACAAGAAAAGAGGTCATGCATGGGGCGTGATACAATTGTGTTTGATATCGTGGTCATTTGAATGATAGCTAGTTCAGTTCGTGCGAGGATCATTTGGGGGAGTTCACTGGGAGGGGAGAACGCGGGGGTTGAAACTCGGCCGTGAAGAGCGACCAGTCGTGATCGTTCCTGGAGGCAAGCTCCGAGCGGCAATCCGCTCAGGAGAGGACGTCCCAAAAACGATTTACATGCCTGCTTGTCGGTTCAACATGTAAAACTGGAGATCCTGCCAGCCTATACCGCCCGGCCACATGGTATCAAACTTAATGTCAACGGATGGTTACGGAACACCACTCACCGCCTCCAACACGACACATCACTTTCTTGGTTGTTGTGCTTTCTCCGCTTGTGCGTCCTGATCTTGTCAAGGTCGTCAGCCGACACGTCACGACCTTTCTCGATAGCGAATTCGAAAAAGCATATGATGCCCTAATCTCCTCGCCTTCCTTTGGCGGCGTTTTGAGCGGCGGATCGACGCGTTCGATGAGGAGTCCGTGGGGAATTGCGTTCACGATAGTGGCAAACTCCATGTCGAGCAGATCCTTTGGATTGCCCGGGACGTAGATATTCATGGGACCATCGAGAGACGGGGTATATGCGCCCGCCCGCGATACAGATCTCGATGGCGTGCGCGTCGTCGGCGTGTCTCGGTAACTCGACGGTGGTGCCCTGACTCCCGCAACGGACGGTCTGCCACCTGAGCGTGCATATATCGGAACCTGCTGCGCTCGCGCTTTAAGCGTTGCTTCGGGGGTTTGTGCTCGGGATGCAAACCCTCTACCAATCTCAGCCAGGGGGCTTTCAGGTCGGTAGAACGACAATGCGGATGAGGGTCTCGACTCAGAGGATACGTGCACGCTGGGGAGGGGTATCTTGGATCGACTAGGGGGTCGAGGGGGAGGGATGCGAGTGCTGCTCGGTGTGCGTGCACGTGTGCCGTTGGAATTACCGGGTGATGAAGTAGAATAGGTAAGAACTGGGGAAAACGCGCGTTGCATGAGGGTCGTGAATTCAGCTTCGTCGTCGTCATCTCCTGGTTGCCTTGCAGATACAGAACGCCAATGCAACGCTGGACCAGGAATCCCGCTTGGGGTTCGGGGTCTCGGGCGGGGTGTTGTGCCTAAACCCGGCGTTTGGGCGCGCGAAGGCGGCCGTGTACCAGGACCTAGTGAAGGAAATGGAGGAATAGACTGACTAGACGATGGGGCAGTTGATATGGAAGAAGTAACAGGAGACCATGGTCTTGAAGAGGCATTGGAACTACGAGACAAGCTACGCTGAGGAGTGACTGGAACTAGTGGCGCACGGTCTGGGGTGACAACTGATTTCGCGGTTGGCCGTTTCGGGGTGGCAGGTTTGACAGTTGCCATACCCTCATCGTCCACCCTTGTTGAAGGGTTCCAAGGTTGTTTAGGAGGCTTGAGTTTCACCGTGACGCTCGGGTCTATCGCTCGCTTCATCGAAGGGGAGGATTCAGGCGTCAAACTTTGAGTATGTTTGTGGCCCTTGTCTGTTTTTTCGCGGACAAAAAGCGAAGAGCGTTGTTTTCGGATAGCCTTGGTATTTGCTGGCTCGGAGGAAGGTGCTGCCGACAATTCTCTCGACACCGGTAATGGGACGGAAGGTGTAACCGGTGATCTGACGGACGCAACAAACCTCTTGGCCAACTTCCTCAAAGGTGACATAGACCTCGATAGCGTGCTTGCGCGACTGGATGTACCGTTTTTCCCGCTTCCGCTTGGAGGTGTCGCGAGAAAACCGTTGGCAGTGTTTCCGGACTTAGTAGAGCCAGTCTCGCTTGGTGCTGGATCTGGTGGAGTGAGGATACCTCGCACTTTGCCCATTTCTTTCTCAGTGCGTTCAATCCGCTCTTGGAGAACGCGCCACCGCTTCGACGCCTCGGCATGCCGCCGTAACGCCTCACCGTTCTTGGTGACTCGGTTCTTCACGCCGTTATCCATGATCGCGAGGACTTTAGTGGTGGCAGGCACGTAATGACTAAGAAAAGGGTGTCAATTTAGCCAAAGAGCGAACCAAAAGTGGGCCTACGCTTTCTTAGCCTGGAAGGACCCTAACAAGTTATTAAACACGTCCAGGCTGACGGGGGACTTCTCCGAGCGAACAGAACTCGCGAACGATGCGCGGGATGTATTATCATCGTATTTCTTGTGCACTTGCCAGATGAAATCCTGTAGGGAATGAGCACGCCTAACAGAGTTCCCTTTTCCCGAGTCTCGGCGCACCTGACATCGATTCACAGCCTTCTCCAAGCTGGTCATCATTCCATCTGCTTGCTCGGTGACAGTACGAAACACCGTGATCCATTTGTCCTCCTTGAGTTCCTGCTGAAGCTCGTCGGTCTCTTGTTGGACCGCATCCCACTCCGCTTGTAGAGCGGCGTGCTTTCTGAGCATAACGGCACGCTCAGAAGTATCACTCAATGACTCCTCGGCGGGTCGAAATGGCGTTATAGATTCATTGATGTCCTTCATGCCTTGCTCGATGGATTCAAGGCGCTCGTTCATGTTCATGATCGCGTTATCAATCTCGGCCGTCGTTTTAACATCCACACCCTCTGTTTGTGGCTTGTGTCGAAGCTCTTGTATCTCTACGCAACGTCAGCACATGAGGCCACACTAGAACAAGGCGACGAACCAAATATGCGTGTCTGTACATCGGACACGGCGTAAGAGAGCTCGGTGATGTGCGTCGAGATGGCCAGCAGGCGAATGTCCCTGAAAGAGAACACTTTCTTGAGCACCGACCACCAGACCATGGCGTTGCGAAAGAACGAGCGTAATAGGCGACTCACTCTTGGCTCTTCCGTTTTCCCTTGCACCTTGGTAGGAGAGCGCGGCTCGCGGTGATCGTGACGTTCTCTGTAATGAACCGCATGGCAAATCGTTTCACGTAAGTTCCCGAAAAAATGCGCGAGGCGCCTCGAAGCCGGGGACTGGGGGACGAATGGAAAGTGATCCGGTGCTTACCTTCATCTGCTGCCGTTAATGAGGTGCTGGAGGATGATGCGGAACTACTGAGGGTGGTCGTGGCAATGGCGGGGGAGGGACCGAGGGAGTGGTATTCTGAAAGGGGCGTCGAGCCCGTCGTCGTGGGTGTGAGGAGGGCCATGGGAGTATCTAGTATCGTCTAGACCAACGAAAAGGGCGGAAGAGAGGATCCGCCGGGTCTGCGCCAAAGGTGCCTTTGTGTGATCGAACGGCGGTCAGAAACCGGACGAGACAAGACGGATCCTCTAATTTTCTGAGGGCCCCTCGAGCCAGCTAGTCGAGCGCTGTGGAGGACGTGTGGAACAGCGAGCGAGCTACTTTCGTGGTGGTGACCTAAGACAGGTGCGATAACGGCAACAAAAGTCTCATCACAATAGCAACCAAAAATTATATCACTACACGTTTTCATATAACCGTACTCTACTCGTCCACCATCATCGCACTAGGACCGGCCAAGGGCGGCAATGTTTGTGGAGGAAGGTATCCAGACTCCAGCGCTCGACTCTCATCCCTTTCTTTGGCACGCGCACGCCAGTGCTCCTCTAACCCCTTCCGAGCCTCCTGATCCGCCTCCTGGACCATTGCAATCCGCGAGGCTCGCCAGCGAACCGGGTCCATCGTGTTGTAGTAACCAGGGGCGAGTCCCTCTAACGCCCAGAGTTGACTCGTCTCCACCATATTTCCTGCTTCAATATTCAGTGCCTTGTCGACGGAGCTGTTGAGCAAATGGTGCCGGAGAAGCTGAGGGTAGTAGCGTCCAGCGATCAGGTTGAGCGACAGTACTGCTTCATGCCCGGGAGTGAGGATCGGGCGGAATTTATATCCATACGGGGCGAGTGGCAGCGGGAAGAGCGACGAAAGAACCGGGCGAGAGAGTTGATCGTTGGCTGAATGGTCCTTCGTCTTCGCGTTCATGGGTAAGGTCCCGTCGATAGTAGGAGCACTTCCTTCCACATTGACGGGGGTATCAACCTCCTCCCCACCGATTCCGTTTCTCAGCGTCGCAGGCACCTCCACTGCCTTCCCTTTGCCTTTTCCACCATCAACGCCGTTCGCACTTTCAGTCTGCAGATCTCCCTCCCAATCTTCATCTACTAGCTCGTAGAGCATTCCTGTAGCTCTACATTCCTTCCCCGTTGTACCATCCGACCTTGAGACGTCCGTCACGTAAAGCCCATCAATGCGCATGAATACGCCTCGACTTTCAGCCCCTACCGCTATATCGACATCGCCCTCCGCAGCACTTAACATCTTCGTATACTCCGCTGCTTGGCGTGACGGACCGGCTGGGGAGAGGATGTTCTGTGCCCC
Organism: Tylopilus aff. striatulus; assembly: GCA_038094335.1. Lineage (NCBI taxonomy): Eukaryota > Fungi > Basidiomycota > Agaricomycetes > Boletales > Boletaceae > Tylopilus > Tylopilus aff. striatulus. The sequence goes on along the minus strand of JBBPTY010000092.1, from coordinate 2,384 downwards.
TTTGGGAGCAATCTGTGACCGCGACAGCTTGAGCCTCACAAGCTCGTCAGCCCAGATACGCTCGGCTCCCCACCACAAGCCTTGATAACGTGTTTGCGTCACCGTCTGGGTGAGCGCAAGGGGACCAGGAGTAGAAATAGAGGGCGCGAAAGCCGAATGTTTACTAGATCCAGTACCGGGAATGGTATTCGCGAGGTTCGCATTGAATGACATGCTAGCATTCATCACTGAGTCGAGCGATCCTCCGAATTGAGCGGCAATCACTGAAGAGGAAGGAGCATTGGACGGTGGAATGGAGAACTTGAATTCCCAGTCGTCTGTTGGAGCCCAGTAGCCAGCAAGATTGGCGGCAATTTGGACAGCAAGCGCATAAGGTGCAGCAGCTTCGGTAAAAGTGGATTGATCTGTCAGCTTGAAAGTGTCGGTGTCAATGTTCATCTGTTCGAGGGGAACGCGATGGATCGCCTGAATAAGTTCGTCTGACGGTGCGTGAGCTTGGTATGGAAGGACCTGATCCGCGGGGATACAACAGGAGTACGAAATCCCTAGCAGCTTGGTTTTGTAGGACAATGTCTGGATGACGGTCCAAGGTACTTGGTTATCTTCGGCGATGGACCTATTTGCGTCTTGCGCGACGGTGGCGCCTTCGTCAGGTTTGTCCCCGTCGGCAGGGGCATTCTTGTCGGGTGCTATATGTCTTATAGCCTCGGCTTTCATCCTGGCCTCCTCGATTATGCCGGGCCAAAAGGCGATGGCATCTATATCTCCTGAAAGCCCAGGTATTGCACGGTGCAAGGCGCACCACACCAATTCTCCATCCCTGAACCATTTTCTGACGGGAATTCCTTCGGCATAAGCAGACCGTAAGTCCGCATTACGCTCCCTGAGCATGCTCTGTTTCGGACCCTGGGCTAGTTTGACAGGACGGGGTATACGGCGGACAGCTGCATAAGGTTTTGCACGTTCGCGAGCTGGGCGGATTGCTGGAGAAGTTGCGGTGGGGACTCTGCCAGTGGTGGCACGTGCTGTCGCAGGCGGCGCAGACAATGGGGTTGACCGCATGGGCAACAAGCCCATTGACGCGGTGATTTCGCGCTGGGGTTTTTTATTGCAATATTTGCAATTACAATTTGCACGGACGAGACTCGGATCCGTGAGTAGCCATAGGGCGTGAGGGATGAACTCTGGAACTGAACGGAAGCGTTTGGCATGACGCGACCCTACGACGAAAAGCACCGGTGAGGGGTAGAGAAGATAGGCACACAAAGAAGCGTACCGATAAGGTAGGCATCATGTCGAGGTGAGTTTGCGGGGCCTTTGTTGTGATCGAACATCTGATAACCCGCAGGCCAACTACGAAGGACATAGGTTGGCCCAACTAGTGTCGGTACGCGTCAGGAAGTCGCTTGACCAAGAATAACAAAAAGCATACCGGGTTTTTTCAGTTGGAGTGCTAGACCTGCGCCTACTTCGCACCTCCATTTTATGCAGAGGCTCTCATCGATAGGGACAGGTCGCATGAAATTGACATGACCCTCGTTGTCGACGACGCGAGTGGTGTTTGCTGGCCACTGGCCTTCATCACCGTCAGAGACAGGAAAGTCTATGTAGGTTGGGTTTGGTGGCAGAACATGCATTGAGGATATCCGCGACATTCGATACAACCCAGACAGGGTGTGACACCTGAACGAAGTGAGCGAACGTATGAGTCGTGGACAAACAACCCATCACAAATTCAAAAAGACGACGTTCCTTTGCTTTCACTCTGCATTCGCCGTGATTATCTACGTCTTGCATTCTTGTCCTAATGGCATTGGCGTTAAACGATGCGGCAAGAACAATAGGTACTTAGTACATATTCGTCCCTGCAGATCATCCACTCGTGCACTCCATACGGTTGATGTTTTGATAGGGTTCGTACATTTTGGGACAATAAAGCCATCTTACCGCTCTCAAAACGGTGGAATCCAGCCGTCAGATGTAGACGATGTTATCACGGTTAGACATTGATCAAACTCACGCCTCTAGATTGCGAGCAATGCCACAACATTATAAGATTGACAAAAGGAAGACACAACTGATAGGCACACACACCCCTTGCCAGGGTAGATCTTTAGTTTTCCTTAAAACAGCGGCATTTAAGGTCGCACGGTAGGAATAAGTGTTATCTGCTGTACATGAATTCTTAACAGGCCCATGCACTTACCTGTTGTGATTGAATCATGCCCGTCAAATAGAGCAGGAAATAGATTATCGCTAAAAAGACGGACGGGTGGTCCATCGAAGGCAAAGACCCCCATGTCTTCTGCAGTCAACTCTGGCTTGTCAAAGAATTCAGCGGCACTAAATATATCAACGACTCGAGAACACGCCATGTGACTCGG
>JBBPTY010000091.1:0-32042 GCA_038094335.1 Tylopilus aff. striatulus | reverse complement strand
GTTTATGTCCTACATGGCTGCAGGATGGTGTGAGCGTCGGATGTTTATTCGTTTATGTTTGACCATGTCTGATGAGGATGACTATCTATCTGACAAGTTCCTCGTTGAGGCTGTTGCTTCGTCCTCACAACCCAAGACCTATGCCCAAAGACGACAAGAGGCCCTGAGGCAGAGTCGTATCAAAAATGAAGAGAATCGCCTCAAAAGTCGCCGTCAACGCGAGGAAGAATCCAGGGAGGACGGCCTGCGCAAAAGCCTGTTTGAGCGGGCGAAAGAAGACAGCGAGGGGGTAGAGAACAAGGCGATTGGGATCATGCTCAAAATGGGTTTCAAAATGGGAGATTCTCTGGGTCAGAAGGAGCGCTCGCCGGTCCATGAGACTGGCCCCTCTGAGCACGACTCACACGCGCCTGCGGCCGGGCCCACTGGGCGAGGGAATGCGTCGTCGTCACACAGGGTCGACCCTCTGCCCCTGAGCGAATGGTCAGGTTCGTCGCTGATGCCGCACGTATCGCACGCTTCTGACTGACCCCGGACCGTAGGCAAGAAAGGTATTGGATTGGGGAAACGCCCCAGGTCGCCCGGTGCGCCCGATCGCCTGGCCAAGATGGCCAAGATGGCCGAAGACACCAGCAAGCAGACCTTCCGAGACCTTGCTCGCTGCGAGTACGAAGAGCGGCGTGCAGATGCCCGTCTAGCGCCTGCCCAACGGACGTGCATGACTCTCGATGAACGGGCCGGAATCACGGTCAGCAATGTTCTGTTCCAAATCATCACGTTTCTTGTTGATGGGCCTATCAGTTCAACGTCTTGTGGCTCAATCCGAACGAGCAGGAGTCCGTCCCAAAAGGGCTTGCGGACGCCGTGTTGGAGTATGCACAAGCCTTTCCGATACCCTCCGGGACACGTAACGAGGCGGCCCGCTTGCGCGACCAAATGCGTGCAGATGCACTGCAACCCGTTACCAGTGACGACGATGAAGACTCGCTGATAGATCACAGGGTGATGGAAAAGGCACTACAACGGGAGGAGTTTCCAACAGACACGGTCGAAGAGGCTGTATATTTTTTCCGTCTTGGGGTACGGCCGCCAATCGTGGCGAGTTCGTTTTGTTTTCGAGGCTGATTCTTTTTTTCCCACACGTAGCCCCGGGATCGGCTGGGTCTGGTTCTCGCATATCTTCGAGAAAAGTATGCATATTGCTTTTGGTGTGGAACGCAGTACGAGGATAACGATGACATGGAGAAACACTGTCCAGGTCCCAACGAGGACGATCATGACTGACGTCGATTGTTTGGGAAAGAGTTGCCATGTCTAAACATCGAAAGTACGAGGGAACGGATGCTGATGATGATGTACAAATGAGTGTCTAGAGATCGCATAACAGAAATATACATAGAGTCCGTGACGAGGGAAGTAAAGAGCGAGTGTATCGGCAGAGCCCAAAGGGAAAATAACTACAGAAGATCAATACTTTTTCTTGCCGTGCATAAGAGACAAACAGGCAACGATTCGGGAGAAAGACTATCAATGAGAAATAGGAGCAGGCAAAAGCGACGGGAGAGCAATGGTTTCGGGTCGATCAACATGTACGCGATGAGGAAAGTTTGCCGTTGTTGGGGAATTCTGTGGTGTTCTGCGACGTGCGAAAGTCGAGATGGGAGCATGCAATTCCCGGGAGTTCCTAGCAGATTGCAGGGGTGAAGGCTTATTCCGACTTGGTGATGAGGACAAGCGTGGGGACACAGACTGTAGAAATGCACATCAGCTGCGCGGGATCACGCAAATGGAGCTATCAGCGACGTACTCTTCGACCACTCTCCATCTCTTCAGACGGATTTAGTGATGTGGAACTGCTCTGCCTCGTGGAGGACTATGCCAATGTTTAGCGAGATCTTTGTGACCAAGAGGTAGAGGACTCACGCTCGGGGAAATATAAGGCGAAAACCGGACGGCACGCAAGCGGGCAGAACCGTGTCGCCTATCCGTATCCACGTCCCGAGAGCGGGATTCGGAAGAGATGTTAAAAGACGGTGACGTTGGGCTACTGTCTGGATTTGAGCTTCCATGGGAAGACACGGACGAACAGGAGTCTGAGCGAGGACGACGCGTGGTGAAATGGGGTGAGGAGGTCTTGACGTCGTTGTCGAGACCGAGAGAAGCCATGAGTTCGATGAAAGACGGAAGGGCACCAGCCATTTAGTGGGCGGAAATGGAGACGGGGATGTGTCGAGAAGGCGGCCTTGGAGGGGGTAGGGTGGGGGGAGGGGATAGTTATATGAGGGGATGGACCCCTTGGAGACGCCCCACGGTTGTCATGTATGAGCGGTCGTCAAATCCACGAGCGTAACCTCACACTCCAGCGTGCGTTGTCCTCCGAGCATGCACGGCTAACAATAGGACCCCGACTGGTCGGCAAGGTGATCATCGAGTTGCCGGCCCAATGAACACAGCCCGAGTCGCGGCTGAGCTTTCCGGTTCCGAAGCGAGAGTCGAGGATTGGTGTGCTCAGAAAATTAGACAACAAGGCTGTGGTGCCAGCACAGAACGGGAGAAGGGAAAAAAATAATGCACACATCTCTTCTTGTTGTCCTGAGCAACCGAGCACTGCGGCGCCGCCATGATAAGGGGAATTCCCAATCCATCGTCGCCAAGTGTATCACCATCCATCTGTTCCCAACCACCAAGGAGGAGGCTGTGCAGCAAAATACAATATCACGTGTCACAGCGTTTGCACCGCACGCATAGCTCTCGTCGGTCCCATCATGAATCAGCCTGGCCAGTCGAACACTGGTGGGGGTGGGGGTTTCGCTCAACAGCCCCGCCAAGAGATGGAGTATATCTGTGCAGGTAGCTTACCACGCTCAAACGACGATGTCGCGTAGCTTGATGATCATTCCCAAGATTGTGGCGCTAAAAACGAGATAAAATCAAGAGAGCCCATTCGCTGTCGTGAATGTGGTCACCGAATCATGTACAAGAAGAGGACGAGCAGAAGTGAGCCTGCTTCCTTCAGTGTGTATGCGCGCATTCACGTCCCGCCAGTGGTTCAATTCGAGGCACGGTGATGGTCCTTGTCTTGAGCTTGCCCTCACAATCTTATGTGGTCCTGGTCGACATTGGAACCAACTTCTTGCCCAACGGGCCGCAGTGTATGTAGGCAGAGAGTAGGAGCATCAGATGTTTGGTATGCAGTTTATTTTCAGCAATGTCGAGCGTATGTTCACGAAAATCCCGAACAAATGAAAGTGTATCATTTTTTCATGAAAGGTTCATGTATCAGCACCTCGACAAATGCGGATCCTAACATAGCAACATCTAAATACGTGTGTAAGCTATACGTCAATACAATGCGCTGTTCCCTTCGAGGGAGGTCGATAGAGATATTTCTGTACAGTATTTTTTGATCAAATATATACTAAGCGGTGATCCGTGCGTGCCACAACAAAAAGCAAAGGAAGCAAGAAAGAAGACACCTTACCACATCCCTAGTCTTGTGAACCAAACGTTCAGAAAGCATGTTACGACAATGCGGTCCAGGATGGCGATGCAGCGGGGAGAAACCAGAAGTTCTTGATCCTCTCCAGACCACACTGCAACATGCTTATCCCTAGAGTCTATACACTTGACGTGACTTTGTTGGCAATTACACGACGGTCAAATAAGGGACAACTTACAAACATATCAGTTCTGTTTTCTCGAAGTTTCCACTTATACTCCGTCCCAGACGCCTTGAACCTCCGGGACCTGTTCGGACAGGTGTGAGGACATCATCTCATTACCATAGAAAGGGTAGCTCCAAGGACTTACTGGCTGCCACACTTGACTTTGCGCAAGTCTTTCACCGCACACTAGCAGCCAAGTAGGGAGTGTCATCACAAATAGAGGTAATGTATGAAATTATATTTACCTCCTCCACCCCAAACCACACCGTAGCGTTGAAGTTAGAAAACCATTCCACGTGACCAGCCGTCTCATATTTTGAGGTGTCTAAGTTCTTGCGATGGAAGGTGGTCGTGCCCGTAGAGTGTCCAGTCAACGGATGAAAGAACTGTCAAGAGCGTGGCGTTGAAGAGGCGAAGGACAGGGAGGACAGAAAACATACCTTGTAAAGCTCCAATGCTTCCATGGTTTTATCGAGTACCTGTAATACGCGAAAGGTACGCATATCCGCGCCACTATCAGTGCTAACCGCAAAACGGAACACAATATCCGTGTCGGGCATCACAGCACAAGTGGGTGACAGTGGAATAGGCGTTCGCTGGGTTAATAGGGAGAGCGATCAGCTTGTGAGTGTCCTTGACCTGAAATTAGCGGGGGCCCTTTAAGTAGCGCACATTGATCCGAGCATAAAATCTTTTAAGAATGTTTCAATCAACTAAGGTGCAGAATGGACACATGCTAGTGCATCTCACAGTAGACTTCGTTATTTGTACGTGATATAACGCCAATGGGTGCTAAATTCAGGAGAACGATGAGGTCAGCGAGGAGAACTGGATGCTTCTGGGTGCTGAGCATCACCAACGTGGCTAGTCCCTCGTCGGTGGCCGGAAGGCTCACCATGCACGATCGCCGCCGATGCTATAGGTGTCGAACGACATGTTCTGTCCTCGTGGAGATTGAAGGTAATAGCGGATGCGCAACTAACGCGCAGGGACTGGACCCTGCCAACTAGAGTTCAATGTATGCAGACTTGGATGTATGCGACTTGTTGACAAGGGAACAACAATTTAGCCAAGATGGTCGAGTCCTGGCCAATCTGCTTCACAGGGGAGACTGACCAAACTGGTCGGCATTAAGGACGTGAAAAATCACCGATCACCATTTCGGAGTTTTCGTGGAAAAGTACGACCAAGCTCGCGGTCATCGGGTGAAGGGAGTTGAAACATCACCGTCAGAGGTAAGGGTCGATCTTACGTCCAACATATTTTGTGAAAACTTACTAACCCTGGCCTCCATGCTTCCCAACATCCAAAGGAGCTAAACCAAATGCGTGGAGCACGCCGGTGCCGACGGAATGGGGTTTGTGCTTAGGGAAATCGGAGGTTGAAACTGTGGCTAATTGTGGCAGTGTCTCGCAGATGTGTCAGTCAGCCGGCACAGGTCCCGGCAGGGAACTCGACTGCGAACATCCACTATTATAGCTGACCGACCGACGCTGACGGGCCCGTGTGGACAGACCGATACGAAACTTTGTATCTATTGGCACACCGGACATTAGCTACCAACCTATGCCTGACGAGACACCGCGAAGTCTATCTGGCGATGCAGACCTTGACCTCGTAAGTGGCAATCATCGAGTGATGTGATGACATTCATCATGTCAAATCATTCCCGCAGGACTCGGACAATGACATCCAATATCATGCCGAGCAGGACTCCCGCAGCTTAGGTCCAGGCAAGCCAGGGAGAAAGAAAAATCCCAAGTAAGCTCCATTCCCCTGAGCATCTGCTAGTATTCATCTCCCAAGCTCGCAAGCCGCTCGGAGAGACCAAAACCGCATAGCTCAACGCGAGTTTCGCCTCCGAAAACAACAACGGGTACGCCGTCCATTAAATTTGTACCAATCACCCATGGTTTCCCGCCGTCTAGATCCGCGACCTTGAAGCGCGCGTCGAGCTGCTCTCTGGCTCTCAGGATGAGGCAATCAATGATCTGCGGGCTATACTCAAGGGTTCGTGTTCTTGTGTCTGGTATTCTAACTTTGGTTTTTATCACCTCCAGACCTCATGACCGAAAATCTCCACCTACGTAATTTGCTCAAGACAGTTTCCTCATTTATTACCGAAGGGAGCGGTGGCATGATACAGAAGCTTGGTTATGAAGTGCACGAATGGACTGCATTTCTCGACAAGGCGGAGACAGATACTGCCTGGGAGAGCTTTCAATCGCGCAAAAGTGCCAAAAAGACTTCGCAGTCGTCGAATGCGATGTCATCAATGTTGGGACCACAATCTAACGCTTCGAAACGACCTCTTGAGGATGATCCTCCTAACACCAACCACTTGAAGAAATCCAAAGCTATGAGTGGTGACAGTTCTATAGATCGGTCCGAGAGCTACCATCTCCTTATGCCATTAAGCTCCACCGTAACCCCCCCCTCCCATCCGACGGCACCCTCGATATATCATTCCACAGCGCGATCTCCACAAGAAAACATGTTCTCGGATGTGCTCCGTAATGGTCACGCAAGCTCGCCCGTTTTCATGGCATCTACTCCCTCCGGCACTCCCGCTCACTATACCACTCCGTCGTCATCCAGCACGTATTCGTCATACATGCCGCCCATCGGTATTGGTGTTGACCAGGGGATGAATTCTTTACCATATCCGCCCAATAAAAATGGCGCTGTGGCTTCACAGCAACGTGTTCTCCCTCCCCCACAAACTGACGAGCCGGAGGAAGAAGAAACGACTCTATTGGAGATGCGGGATCCCAAGACGCTCGAAGCCTTCAAACTCATCAAGTATGTGACACAATGATTGCTTGCTTGCTTGTAACTGACCCCACTTCTCAGGTATCACCTCGAAAATTACATGAGAAATAGTGCTTACTGCTTGCCATCTTCCTTGCGTCCTACGTTGGTCCAAAGGTAAACCCTCCTGGTATCATGTGAGTGTACGCTGATTAGTCCTGTTTTCATAGGACAATTAATCATGGTAGGTTTAGTCTCCGTATTGAAGCGACGACTAGCCCCTGATCTCAAATAGAAAGCGTTATCGACCGTATCGTTCATCCCGGACTACGGGACCGTATTATCCTGCTACGAGGTCAGTGGTTGTAGTTGTACTACGAACCAATGATTTAACATCGTTCCAGGCCAGTTCTCTTTGACAGATTGCCTCTTTGATTACAAGAAAGCAATAAAATTACATGGTGACGATGTACTAGCACATAGCAACTGGGAGTTACCAGAGTGGTGGCTACGAAAATACTCGTGAGGGACAATGCCTTGTTTGCATTCTCCGCGATCACTGACCCTTATAAACCTCAACAGGTACTTGGTGGAGACTACCACACTGACTATATGCAACCGCTGGAGACGAGAACGAGGCGAGAGTGAGCTTACGATGTCCGATATTGGTGCCCAGGGCGACTCGCCGTCTTGTTAGTGACCTGCTCGCTGCATTCTGACTGTACAAGTGTCTAGCTACCCTTTTTATTGGGGTACATATTATATACACGCCTGCTGTGTTTTCTTCGACACTCAAGCAATATGTAAGCCTGAAACAATCCAAATGAGATGCACAGGATGACCGAGGGACACGATCCTCACTCGGCTCATAGGAGGAGTCACCATGAAGCTTTCTTGACGCCCGGTATCTCGTTGTTCAAAGCCTTTAGCCGGAATTGAAACTATGGAGACCCAGTGAGAAAGACCGCATCAAACAAGCGAGTCGCTCGATCAACCCACCCTGCAAAGGCCGAATTCGCTCATTACGCCCCGTCCGCGCCCAGACTCGGTACACCGGTTGACGACAGACGTCGGACGGGTGTACCTCCCAAAGCCGTTGAGCTGCAACTGGGCTTGATGGCGAACGTGAGGCGGCAGCGTCTCGTTGCGGGCGACGTAGAGATATGCCCGGCGGAGCATCTCGTTCTCCTTGACGCCACCGCGCGCCTTCATGTCCCGAAGGACGCGTATGTTGGGACGAAAGTTGGGCATAGGATGATGCCCGTTTTCTTTCTTGGTGTCACCCTTGTGTGCAAGCCGGGTCGAACCGGAGAAACAAACAGTCGTCAACTGTCTGCGCCTGCGAGCACTTTTCTCGGAGCCTGCTACATACTTCGCGCGACGTCGCTGGTGGGGCTGTTTCGAAACCACCATAAAGACGGGTCCGTCGTCCCAATACGAAAACACAAGCGTGAAGCGTGGCTATGGGGGAAAAAGAGGGTATGTGCACTGGTGTGTCTCTCGTCGCCGTTCGCGCGCTGACCGCGTTTCGCGCACACACACAGCCCTACTAGAATGCCAGTTCTTCGTATGACACATCGACAGCGTCGCACATTCATCTCGACCCTCTTTGGGCTCACTTTCTTTGCCTCGGTCCTTACCGTCTCTGCGTCCAACGTATTGCCATGCCCTGTGCGGCCGGACCGAAATTACCACGCGGAGAGTGAACGGAATGCACGAGGAGGTGAATCAACGGCAGTTATAGAGAAGCGGCCTAGACGATGGATTCAGGAGAGGGCTATCACGGAGCATTGACTGTCTTCTACGTTATACGCCAATTAATCCACAAGTTGACCACCCCATCTCCGGGCTGCGTCGGCTGATCCCGTAAATGTGCTCCGCTCCGGGTATAAAAAACACGTTGGCACAATTCCGTGATGAACTGAGGGTATGTACTTGATGTTACAGTGCAAATTTCCGTGTAAAGGTATCAAAGCGATAGCGTATAATTCACTTTACTGCTCAAGATCTGACTTCGTCACTTCGCTGTTGTCGGTAATACTCTTCCTGTTCTTGCTGTGTCCCTCTAGCAAACATCACACCACATCAGTAGCTGTACGGGAACTAGGGTGCGCAAGGAAGAACGCACGGAAGAGCATGTTCCTCGATTGGTACGCAGGCAATGACTACCAGGATATTGATTGCGATCTGAGAGATGAAAACCACACGCAATGCCGTTGCATATGATTCTATCGCAGCTTTCTGAAGAGAAGGCGCAAGGCCTGGAATCGAACTGATCGAGTGCCTAATAATATGCGATCCCATCAGTCCACAAACTTAGCCGGGCGGTGCGCCCAGGCTTTCTTACCGTATTTCTTCTATGATCTGGGCAAAGGGGAGTGTCAGTATGCAATTAACCCGCTCATATCAAACTTCGCCGCTGACATCTGAAGATCCAGGCCCCGTAATTCTCTTCTTCAACTGATCAAGCAGTACACTCTGTACCAGTGCACCTGACAAACTAACCCCAAGAACTTGACCCGTAGTACGAAATAGATATGTGACTGTAGAGTATGGTTTATCATATCAAACTCATCACATCCGTGAAAAGGCAAAGCTTACTTCCGGTAGCTACAGCCATGTCCTCTTTGTAAACACTCGCGATCATCGCCTACGTGGTCCAAGAGTAAGATGAAGAGACAATAAACGATCAAATGCTTACGATCAGTGTGGTTGTTATGAGGCTGGCCATTCCAAATCCTTGTGGCACAATGTCGAGCCACAGGTGTAAAGTCGACGTCTTGTTGTTCCACGAAGCAACAAGCACGCTTGCTAATATGCAGAGCACAGCCGAAGCGAGGGTGAGACTATAGAGCTTCCCGGTTTTACGCATCCACCTGGCGGTGCAAAAGTCAAAGGAAGCTTCTTTATTAGCGGAGACATGGCTGACCACCCAGCCAACACGCTGCCCGTCGATAACGCGACCTAAAGCAGGTGAGACTTAATTTTGGAGTGAGAGGTAGGTCATACAGAGTGTGGTAACAAATGAAGTCCTTTTGGATCGTGTCAGAGGATGAAGGTTTAGTAGAACCATCTCACTCACCGGCATCTGTAGACGATTTCAACCTAGCCGCAGAAAAGTACAATGGGACATTATAAAGCTGCGCCAGACGTTACGAAGGAGATATTTTCATATGGTATGGACCAACCATCGAGAATGCGGTCATTGACGCCAATAAATTGGCCAGTGAAATGGCCAAGGGCGTACGCTGTGTTATCAAGCGTAGCGGCATGACAGGGTATCGCGCCCACCGTGCCTCGACATATACAAATGATACCCCGAAGATAATACTGATCGTGAACAGTCCCCATATCAAAGGATGAGTCCACGGTAATTCTTCTGTGGTTTTAATACTGAATGCAGATAACAAGCATGCAACTGAAACAACCAATGTGAAGGAACCAAGGAAATCTATGCGACCAAGTTTTGAGGATGTGCTTTCGCTAGCGACGGCATCAGGTAACTTGATGTTGACCTTGACCGCAACCAAAACAAAAGAGACGAGCAGTAATGGTGCCTATCCGGGAAGGTTAGATTAGCAGCCTTGGCCAAACTTGCAGCAGCGAGGCGATCACCTGCAAGAGGAAGGCTGAGCGCCTGGTGTACCAGATTAGTAGAGCAACAAGCCCATGGAGGTTATTGGACCCACCATCCCCAGGTATCATTCATCCATCCTCCGATAGGGCCGCCAAGGCCAGATCCAAGGCCAAACAAGCTGATGTGACTTATGGAAGACTGACATTGGATCACAGAACACCAGGACATACATGTTCGTCATCCCTTGATAGAGCCCTCGGTGCTTTCTGAGAAGGAGACCAGATTAAACAGCGGAAAGGCGAATAAGGATAGATACCGACAGTGGTACGAGATCAGTGATGGCTACGCTAGTGACTTTGACGGTGTGAAGTTTTAGTAAAGTAAACGCGTGTGATGGACCGACCTGTCATAACACTTGATAGCAGGTAGGTGATGATGAAATGCTAGCAAGGTTGATTGAGACGCACCCGCCTCCACCCATGCCAGCGACGGCACGAGCGAGAATGAGCACTTCCATTGATGGGGCTAGACCACAGGCGATTGTGCCAGAACCTGATATGCATTATGAAGAAGACGTTCCGGACAAGATCTGCAACACGGACCGAATAGAGTCAAGGCAAGAAGCATTGCACCCTTCCGTCCTAAAATGTCTGATAGACGACCTGATAAGAGTTAGCAAGGACGAGAGAGATGATCGTAGTGGCCGACCATATAAGGGGGTGAAGCAGCAGACGGAGAGGAGGTAAGACGTGCCGAGGTATGAGGATTGTTCCGACTTGTTAAAGTAGCTTCCGATGGGCGACACGAGGGTAGCTACGACGGTGCCTGTTTGAACTGGAGGTCAGAGACAGCGCTTGGGTGCAAAACAAGAAAAGTGTACCATCAAGGGCGCCTAGGAACACGGCGCTCCAGAGACCCGAGACAATCCAAAAGAAATCGACGCGGGAAACATTGGTGAAGGGAGAGGAATCTTCGGGAGAGGGTGGAGGAGAGTTCTCAAGCGAATGGTAAGAAGCAGGACGAGAGGGAATGAGGAGAGGCTGCGATTCCTTTGGATGGTAGGATGAGGACATGATGGATCAGGCTTGCATGGATAACAAGCGGAATATATATCATGGCACACCCTGACGCCGTTTCACCTCCAACCAAGGCTGTTAACTCATACTCCGCATACATCGGTGGGCCAACTCTGTAGAGACCTACTATAAGCATATGTGCGGCGCGCCAACAAGCAAACCACTCCGCGCTCGTCGCCGTTCGTGTGTGAATGTGGTCTCCCTGTGGTAAACCACACTCTCCAACGTCCGAGAGAAGCGGCCCCCAACCTGACAAGCGACCAAGCTATTTCTCATGAGGACGGAAATACCCTGTTGGGGAAATGGCTTAACACACCCAGGGTCGAGTATGCCTTAAATATAACGGGTCGGCACACCGTCCTGCGTGGTCTGCGCGACTGACTTCACAGGCGGTCATTGGATGTGATGAGAAGGCTCACTGACTGCGCATGCGGTCCGTATGCGTGGTCAGACCGACCATGTGCAGGACGGGATCTGTTCCTCCATCGGCAATTATCAAGCGCCCAATGGATCACCTCAGCGCTATGGCTCCGTCCCGGACAGGGCTGCCGAGCCCTGTCAATTGAAAAAAAAAAAAGATAGCGGCTGGCCACATGAATGTCGGCTACAACAACCCCCAAGTCGGGCTGCTCCTGGCCGCTCGTCTACCTAACTGCCTCCATAATGGCACTAATGGCACTTGAGCGGGGGGTGGCGACGATTCGACGTGGGGGTTTGTCAGTGGTTGAGCATAATCAAATTGATTCCGTCACGCGTCCCTCTATACCGGTGATTGTGCGTGTCTCTCCAACTCTGAGCCAGCGCGGCGCCCTGGTCTTGGTATCATACGTACTTGTACGTCAACAAAAAAAACAAACGAGCCAGACGGTCTCTACCGGTGAAGTGGCGTTTCCCGTCTGACTAAGCCGATACTCAACGGTCCAAGGCACGACAACTTACCACCACTCTTCGCTTACTTACCCGGAAACATTTTCTTTTGCAGCTGTCCATTCTCTTTGTGCGGGCTCTCCTTCTCCCGCGACTTCGCCTTGCTGTTCACCCAGACGATCAACGATTACCGATCGACGGCGAAGCCGCAGTTGCCCAACACTCATCGTCACCATGCATTCACAATCACCCTTGTCACCATCACACTCTTGGAAGTCTGTCTTTCGTTTACCCAGCTCGAACAAGAAACATCTGGCGAGTATCAACAGTCCTACCCTGGAGCGCACGGCCAGGTGTATCTCTTCTCCAATTACTACCAAATTCTCCTCCGGTCCTCCTTCCACACCATCACTCACTCCTTCCACACCGCAGTCTGTTGACCAACGTTCTTCATACAACTCTTCCAAAACTCGGTCCAGTGACTCTAACCCCGTCGGAACTCCAAAATCCTCGTACCTTGTACCTGACTCGCGAGGTTACCCAAGCCAAGCTCATCATCCTGAGCAGCAGTCTCAAGACATGATAGCTACCACTTTGCATGCTCAACAACGCGGTAGGGCAAAGTCGGAGAAACAGCGACTTAATCTTGGTCGCGCGCCGCCCATTGCCACTTCTAGGTCCCACACTGCCGACCCTTCGCAACAGTCCTTTGTCCTCCCTTTGGGACATGGTCCCTCCGCAAGTCGTTCAGGGCCCTTATCACCCCGAGGGATGGGTGCATCTGCGACTCGTTTCATCCGTCGTGTCGCATCCGCCCCCAATGCCAAGCATCTCTTCATGTCAGGTTCGCGGTCAGCTGTGCCCACCAAGAACGGTTTACTTGCTCCCGCAGACTTGATACCCCCCATGCCTGGTGGTCCGTCTAGCAATTCGGAATATGGAGATGACTCTCTGGAGACCCTTTCCTCTGGTTCGTCCAGAAGCCGCTCGACGAGATACGAGCGATACCATGGAACCACAAAGAGTCGAGTCACTAGTCCAACCACGGATGGGCCAGGAAAAGTCGCTTTCCGCCGGACTTACTCGAGTAATTCCATCAAAGTTCGATCTGTACGTACATTTTCCTTTGATCCTCATCTCCATCGTAACGGCCCATTCTTCTTCCAGGTGGAAGTTGGTCCTTCGAGTTTCCTCAAAATCAAGATGCTGGGCAAAGGCGATGTCGGGCGCGTCTACCTGGTCAAAGAAAAGAAAACGGAAAAGCTGTTTGCCATGAAAGGTAGGTCTAATGACACCTCTCTTTTGCAAGTATTTGACCTCCGACTTCAGTGCTCTCCAAGAAGGAGATGATAGAGCGGAAGAAGATTAAGCGAGCATTGACGGAGCAAGAAATTCTCGCCACTTCTAATCATCCTTTTATAGTGACGCTTTATCATTCCTTCCAGTCAGAGCAGTATCTCTACTTCTGCATGGAATACTGCATGGGGGGAGAATTTTTCCGCGCCCTGCAGACACGCCCGGGCAAGTGTCTCCCGGAGGACGGCTCGCGGTTTTACGCTGCCGAGGTAGTCGCTGCGCTAGAATACCTACATCTCAATGGATTCATTTATCGCGACCTTAAACCGGAAAGTGAGTTTACTAGTCTGTCATCCCACTTAGGAGTATAACATTTATCGCCCCACAGACATCCTGCTTCATCAGTCTGGGCACATCATGTTGTCGGATTTTGATCTGGCGAAGCAATCCGGACATCCGGGAGGACGACCCGCCACTATCCACCAGTTGGAGCCAAACGGAGTATGCATTTTTGTTTTCCACGTGACAACCATTTTCAATAGCTGCTCTATCCTAGGTCCCAATGATCGACACGATGTCTTGCACGGGTGACTTTAGGACCAACTCGTTTGTTGGAACAGAGGGTTAGGAAGCTACATGCTTAGTTGAAGCTTTCTGACGTTTGTGCTTCGATTTACAGAGTACATCGCACCTGAGGTGATTAAAGCACAGGGGCACACTGCTGCGGTAGACTGGTGGACCCTCGGCATCCTTATTTACGAGATGATCGTAAGTCAACGTTATTTAAGTCGGCGAAGTCGAGTGTGAGAGATTGCTGACGGACATCCAATTTTAAATATTGGGGTCGGCAACGTAGTTTGCCACCACCCCTTTCAAGGGTAAGGAGAGGAATGACACATTCGCGAACATTCGATTGCTTCCCGTACATTTCCGCGATGCACCCAAAGTATCCAGGTACGTTGATGACTCGAGGATGCTACTGCAGTGATGAAATACTGTC
Source organism: Tylopilus aff. striatulus (assembly GCA_038094335.1). Classification (NCBI taxonomy): domain Eukaryota; kingdom Fungi; phylum Basidiomycota; class Agaricomycetes; order Boletales; family Boletaceae; genus Tylopilus; species Tylopilus aff. striatulus. The sequence goes on along the minus strand of JBBPTY010000091.1, from coordinate 17,810 downwards.
GGACAGTGCGTGCAAAGACGTCATCGCCCGGCTTCTAGACAAGGATGAGCGGACACGTCTGGGAAGCAGGAGTGGTGCAAGCGAGGTCAAGCAACATAAATGGTTTTCAAAGATCAACTGGGGTCTCTTGCGACACACGCGGCCACCGGTAAGTCGATGATATCAGATGATTTGTGTTCGCCGTGTGTGGGCTAGGATTGTTCCCTTTGGATGGAGTGTACCACGTGCTACCCTTTCCTACTACATGTTTTGCATGGTGAGGGAGGGCATTCGCTGATCCACCTGTTTTCTAGATCGTTCCAACTACATCAAATGGGGCTGATGCGAGCAATTTCCGACACCTGAAGGAGTCGCGCTCACTTCACCTGGACGAACAAGAGTGTATTGTCACACCTGGCACGCCTGGGTATGACGACGGGCTGGACTCGCCACCAGACGGAGATCTATTCGGGGCCTTCAACAGCGTCACGATACATTACGACGGTGAATTGTGAGCACTGATCACACGGATGAGCATCTCTGGATTCCCTATTTGTGTATATTTGGTGGCCTTGAAGGGCCGTTAGGTTTGTGGTTCCCGTTTACACGGTTTGCATCCTTTGATTAGACTTTATGACATTGCTTGCTTTCTGGAGAACAAAACGCCGGGTTTCACTTGTACTATTTGCATTGCACAGCTAACCCATCTTCTCTTATCGTTACATTTCTTTCCAAGTATTTAGAGGCGAGTGCGCTGCACGCGTCGACCACTGATCGGGGCGCCATTGATGGCGTTCTTAGTGCTATGATACCTGATTACAAACGAGCAATTCTAATCGCAGACGTAGTGACAAGAAGTAGCGATCAGTTGATTCGAGAATCAGTGCAGAAAAGAAGCTGATGAGAGTGATGTCGATGAGTGCTCGGCCTCGGGAGCGGGGGACGGGGAAGCGCAGGGGCGGGGCGACGGAAGCGGAGGAGAGAGCGGGGAGGGAGGATCCGTGGCGTGATCGGCGGGGAGAGGAGAAGGCGTCGGGGTCGAGAGAGTCGGCGAATATGTAAGCGAACGATCTGTGATGGTGGGCGGGAGGGGAGCGTCGGTGCGGATCGTCGAGGAGGGGAGACTTCCATATCGAGGGACAAGTTCGATTTCCAAAGAGGGAATGATGGGACCCCGGCGAGTGCAAAAGCGAACCAAGGCGGAAGCCAAACGAGCCACAGGCGTGGGAAGCAGAGCCACAGCTGCAGCAAAGAGCGCGCGAGCGGTGGCAGGACGAGGCAGGGGAGCACGCGGAAGGGGGAGGCGATGAAGCAGGAGCACAGTTGTTCGCTGACATGAGATTCAAGCTGAGATTCGCCCAAGATGGTGCAGCGGCAACATCACATGGGGATCGCGATACAGTACAGTGTGGGCGGAGAGTGGCCGAAAAAGGACTAGCGCAGCATGCCTCGGCGCCGAGGGAGTGGCACGGTCACCGTATTTGGTGGAAGGAGATGTTGGTGTGTATTTGTACACAGTTTACCGAGGGTGATTTCCGAACGCGGCCGCGGCTTGTAAGGAGGACCCTGGATTACGTAGATTTCTGGAAAAGGCAAGAGCGGATGAAAATGGAGGGACAACTGGAGGGGTCACGTAACAACTAAATTCGGGGAATATGAATTCTCCACCGACGATGGATTTTTTATAATACATGGTCGATCGTCCACTCGACCATCGACCACTGTCTGTTTGACTTTTTTTTTTCTAATTTCTTCTTTTCTTTTTAGTACATAGCTCGCCCCGTTCTACGCCTTCACCATTCCGTCCCTACGCCCAGCAACGTTCGACATGCAAGACCTCTACGCTCCCTCATATCCACCGCCCCCACAAAACCGTCCTCAGTGGTCCCGCGCCGCCGACCACGCATATCCCCAGATTTCCACTGCACAACCGCCCCTATACCCTCCCAGCTCCCCCAACGACTCCCCCTCTGACGACACGTCCCCGCCACCCATTAAGAACCATGACCAGCACCAGCCAACCAAGACCGAGTCAAAGCCCCAGGCAACCTTCCTCACAAAACTGTACGCGTAAGTACTCCCCCTTCTTCTTCCGTGCCCTCAGTGACGCGTCTCCCCAGCCTCCTCGAGCGTCCAGAGAACCACCACATGATTAGATGGGACCCTGCCGGCGAGCACATCATCGTTGAACGCCCGGAGCAGCTCGCCCTCCACGTCCTCCCTAGCGTTTACCGTCAATCCAGATTTGCTTCCTTTTCTCGGCAACTCAACGTCCGTGCTTCTCTCCTTCCACCCCTCATGTCGCTTAATGAACCCCTTCCGCACAGATTTATGGCTTCATGCGCAAAGTGAACCTCCGCAACGTTGACCCAGCCATCGATGATCCCGATGCAAGCACATGGTGTAAGCACCCGCACTGCCTCAAACCTTCTCACCTTCTCACACAGCCACCAGCTCACCCAACCCTCAATCGACATTCGCCTCCAGAGGTCGTTGCCAATTTTAAACGCCGCGTCCCACCTCGCCTCCCCAAACCGCGAAAACGCGAAACGCAAGAGCCCCCCTCCATCCCCCCGCCCCGCTCCGCCATCGGTGCTGGACCTGTCCCCCTCTCCGTCCCCACCGTCAATAAGCCTACTGCCTTCCTTGGTGGTCGTGCACGCGGATTCTCTGCACCTGGTTCGTTCACCCCTCTCAGCTCGCCCGCAGCCGCAGGCTGGGGAACCTCATACCCTCGTGCGGCCCTGCCGCCCCTTACGGTTCCCTCTGAGCCCGCCATCACTCAGCAGCATCACAGCATCTTCAACCAGTCGCACAACTTGCAGCCCATCTCTCCTGCAGATGATTCCCCGTCCACCCAGTTCAGCGCAATGGGCACCAACGGTGGTTACGCTCACCACAACCCACAGGTCTCGTCCTCCCAGTACCCGTATACCGAGCAGAGCTGGTCCTTCTCCCCAAACAGCTCTTCTTCGAGCCACTCGGGTAGCCTTTCTTCGCTCTTGAACCCCCCGACCTCCAACGGGTATGGTGCGCGCCCCACCCCAACCATCAACACCTCTTACGCATCGTCGTACTCGAATGTGTCCATGCATAGCGATCACACTCCCCCGTCGTTGTCACCCGACACACACAGCCGTCCAACCACGGGGTACTCGATTTCCTCTGTCTCCTCGTTGCCTTACGAAGAATCGCCTACGCACCCTACTTACCACCAGAGTGACTACTCCCGTCCAGGGTCCAGCCACCATAGACCAATCTCCCCTTCGCTCTCTCGTCCTCCATCGTCTTCGAAGCAGTACGGTCCCAGTAGCTCTCTCAGGGTTGGGCGCCCTCGGCGTCACAGCCAAGCTATGAGTCCGTACCCTTCGCCTTACGAGCAGTCCGAACGGCCATCGTCGTCCCCTCAGCCAGCCGATGAGCAAAACGGGGCGATGCCGAGAGTGCGGAGTATGATTCAACTACCCTCGGTTGACCCTTATGGCTTCGGTTCGAACCAGACTGAGTTCGCTTACTCTGCCGTCGGAGGCAACCCATCCATCGACTCAATGGATGGCCGCAACGGTTGGGGTCATCCCGCACAAGCGACGCAGCGTCCCTCGACGAGCGCTTCCTCGATCAGTGCCGCGTCACACACATCTTCCTCGCAGGCAAACACGCCTCCGTTGACTGATGGGTACTGTGGGGCTGAGACGGACATCAACCGTTGTAAGTTGTTTCGTCATTCACTAACGTCTTACGGCGTGACTTACTGACCGATAGTTTCTTGAATAAGTCACTCCTGATTTCGGGTTTGTACCCTTGAATGAACACCTCCCTCCGCAATATACCAAACACGACGGGCGAACTCTAGAAGCACCGGCGCATGCGGAGGGATACTAGAATTGTGATGTGGGGTTCACGATTGACATTCCGACCGTCTTCATTCGAACTTGGACGATAACACTCGCTGTCTGCCTTGATCTCACGATTCGCGTTCCTTTTTTTTTCCCTCCCTCACTCGTTCTTGTTCGCTTCTGATCCCAGAAGCTTTATATACGAAATCGGAAGACGCCCGTCCGTTCATTTCACGAAATCCACATACCCCGTCTCTTTTGCATCGCTCTCACAGTTGCGTCGTGTATACCTTGACTCATCTCTCATATGTAGTATCACGCCCCATTCACCCCATTTTTGATACCTTTTCTCACTGCTCGTGCCTCGCTCTGGTTGTTACATACGGTTACCCCGTAAACTTGTTACCCAGCTCGCTGATATCCTGGCTCTACTTGGTGCTCAATGGAAGCAAATTGTGCTGTTGCTTTCTTTCGGCGTGAGGCGTCATGTTTTCATTTGGCTGAGCGTAACCGCAACGGTCAGCATCATTTTCCCTGGGCCCGGACCGTGTTTCAATGTGTCAAGTTCCACGACAGATCGGGCGACCGGCGTCCGCTCGACCGATTAGGAATGTCACCCCGATCTGGAATTGCAGATCTGATCGCAGAGAATTCTGATCGGGGATGTTTCATGTTTGTCCTTGTATTTTTCTGTTATCCGTCATGTGACAAGGCCTTGACGTCACTGTTACCCAAGGTTAGGTTCAGAACGCATGGGTGGCTTTTCATTACCCGACACGCACGATATGCAAGAAACAGAGCAGATGCCAGAGGGTCAACAACCTTGAGGCTTTATTAAATGTCAAGGTTCAGGTGGCGTCTACACTCCGTCTCGTCATGGCGGTGTTCCACACGAGGATCATGATCGCCTCGACAGTACCACACCCATGGATTTCATGGTGTGTGCACCGCACGCAATTGGGTACTCTACAAGCGAGATAAAATAAACCAGTCAACGAATGCATACAAATGAAGAATCAGCGCTATAGCCGTCAAAATATATAAAAAGGGCTACACTTCTCCCGAATGAATCCAGGTAGAAAATACATCGTCGGTCCATGCGTCCCTTGGGCGCGGGTCCGTCTATCATAGTCTGGGGAATACGTGATCGCGAACCGCTGTCAGTGTCATGCCAGCGACGCGCCGACGCCCATCTCGTTATGTCGGGGAACAACTGGGGCGTGCGAAACGAGTTGAGCTTCAGTCATGCTCTCCCGCGAACGCGATGACGGAAGGCGAATGTACGGGAGCGAAGACGCATCGTCTTCTGGTCTTACGTCCAGGTCCAAGAATGCTACCTGTTCCTCCGTGCCCACACCCGACGGTTCGATGTCATCGTCCAGCTCGTCATCGACCGCCCGCCGTGCGACCCAGCTGAGGTATAGAAAGAGGGCGATGCAAAGGGCGATGCCGACAATGGTCCAGACTCGGCTCCACCCGTTTTCTTCGCCCGAATTATTCTTGTGTGCGCTGAACGATCTGATCCCCGCTCCGATACTCGTGTGTATGATCACTTTGAATAGTGAAAGTCCCGTACACGTAACATACGTCTTCATGCCCAGGGTCGTCGAGGCAAGAAGGACGTTCATGACGTTGTAAGGATAGGGAGCGAGGCGAACAAGGAAGAGTAGTTGGGGCTTGCGTTCAATCGCACGGACTACACGGCAAAGTCCGCGAGTAGATTGTAGCCAACTAGCGACTTGCTCGCGAATGAACATGCGCGAGAGGCAAAACACGACAACTGCGCCCGATAGCGCAGCACTGTAGGATATCATTGCACCGATCCATGGTCCATAGGTATAACCAGAAAGGGTGATTAGTGTGGAATACAGCGGGAGGGGAGCTGTAGATGGTGATGGACATCGCAACCGATAGAAGCATCGGAGATGGAGCCAATAACAAGAACGAGTAAGCGGAGAAAAAAGGTGGCTATTCCGAGATATACTTACGAAATGTGGTGATGAATATGAGGCAGAAGAGGATAGCAAAGCCAAAATACTCGTCGTCCCGTAGCCAATGGGAGAGCTTGTCAAGACCTTGATGACAGCGGGTCAAATTGAAGGATCGGGACGGGTGATGCGAAGAAGATACGAATTTAGCACGGATCGGTGGAACCGGTCGAGAATCCATGATTACCTACCCTCGAACACTTGATCCCTCCAAAATGCAATGGCAAGTAAGAACCCGAGGCTGGTTGCACCATAGGCGAGCACGGGAGACCATTTCTTGAAGAGGTTCCATATGCGGAGTCCCCGGGGACGGACGTAACGATAGGGCTGCGAGCGAGGTGGGAGACGAGCAGGGATGAACGAGTGAGCCGGCGCACTGCGTGAGGGGGTGGGTTGCGCATGCAACGGGATGTCGCTGGCAGAAGACGACGAGGATGGGGTAATTTTTTCGCCTGACATCCGGGCGGACTGGGCAGAACTGTGGGCGTTCGACGTTGACAGGCAAATGGAAGCGAATTGTACGGCCAGCAGCCGCAGGGGTCAAGTCCGGCTGGTAGCGGGGAGGATGGAAATGGTTAAGCGCGCAGCGGAGGGGAGCGTGTGTGATGGTAAGTCGCCAAGCAACCCATCGTGCGTATGTCTCGTTTCCATCTCCGTCACACGCCTCATATTAGCATCCAGTACGACGCCTCGTCCATCCTCAGGCTGGACACGACTGACGCGCATAAAAGCAGACTCGAGATTCGCGTGTCTTACCACGATGTTCGTGCTGCAGAGAATGGTCCGTGCGTACAGCACATCCGCTAAACCGCGGAGTGGGCACGCCGATTTTTACGCATCGCTGCTTCCTGCGATGATCCCAGTTGCGCTGCTCGGTTCGGCGGTGTACATGGTGAGTCGTCTCTGGCAATTTTTCATTCTGTCCTCTCCTCGGCGTCGCTCCGGTGGCAGCGGGGCAGCGCTGGAGAGAATCCGCCCTCCCGCTCTCGACGGACGATTCACCGCCTTGCCCAACAGGGTCTCCATCTTGCCCAGTCTCACCTCGCCCACGAGAAATTCCTCGGCGGGGCGAGAGAACGCATTCGTGTGCTCGAACAAGAAGTCGATGCACTCCAATCTCAACGCTCCTCCAAAAAGAGTTCTCCCTCGTCCTAGCCCGTTCTCCATGGTATATATAGCACAAATCATATCGAGCAACGCTAAATGAACTCGAGTGAGCGCCACGACGACAATAACCACGTCCTTCGCTTTTATCCCGTGTTCGAGAGTGCCTTGTTCACCAGCATGGACTTATACTTGTCGTACAGCTTTGCGGAGCTAATATCGCTTGAGCACTGCTCTTCCCGGCTCCAGGAACCACGTACCTGAGGATGGCAGATACGAGGCCCGTAAAGGACTGGACGGCGTCCTTTCCCTGCTTGATTCTGAAAACGTCATACGCTGCCAGAATGCCCGATCAGCAGACGCCAGACGTGGGCACGCCTTTCCCCTTACAGACAAAGATGAAGTCCATGATCAACTTGACTCGAGAAATCTGCAGCCAGTAGTTCTTGCGTCGCAGTCTCGAGAGTTCCTTCTCGTCTACTTTCGTATTCTTGGGCTGAGACTTCGCTGTCGCCCCATCCAACGATTCTTTATATGCACGGTTCTCCACTAAAATATAATTCAGCAACATATCGCTGCTGTACAGCTGGTGCTGCTTGCCTTGACGCTGGAGGCCCTCCACGATACTCATTTCAACCCCGTTTTCGACCAGACCCACGAGCGTCGCGAAAAACCAACACCACTCTGCAAACCGTGCCGCCCTAGCACCCACCCTAGAGCCGACCAAGCCTAGTCGTGAGAGTGTATATATATCGTCCGACAGCCCGTTCACAAGGTCTAAGAGGACCGGGGGTGGCGCAGCGAGTAATGATTGCAGGAACGGATGCGACAAAAGATCACTAGTAAGTGACGGAGATGATCGCTTTGCTGGGACGTCTGCAAGGGCATGAGGGACGGTCGAAGAGCCACTGGAAGAGTATGGGACGGCCTTCTGCGCCATTATGGTGCTAAGTGGTGCTAGCCAGTTGAGCAGAATGAGCATTTTCCTGGGATCCAAGCTTAGACACGACCCAAATACAGTTGCGAAAGCGTAACACCTTGTGAAAGAGAAACCGCTGCGAGCAGATTCAAGCCTTCTCACCAGTGCTTGCTGCCAGGCTGCCTTGCTACCTCGGAACAGGACGTTGGTGTGCAACAAGAGGTATACTCGTATTGAATACTGCATCAATTTCTGCCGCCCGTGGAGTGTCAGCGTGGCTGCACAGGCGGAAAAGTTGGCATACGCACGAATGCCTTGTCTCGACCGTTGCTAGTGACTATCATGTCTCGCCAGACCTCGTGCCTATCGACCTTCTTCTCTGCCTCTGTTACGCGCTCACTCTCTTCGTCGACCTCTTCATCCTCTTCAGCGGTATCTTCTGTCTCACCTTTCACGGTTGCCTCTGACGTTTCGTCAAATAGGTTCGCAGTACTATTTCCGAAATGTGATTGGGCTGCCGTGCTAGGACGCGGCGTCCGGGGTGGGTGGGCAGAGAGCGGGTTCATCTGGAATGAGCTGCTCACGTCAAAGGCAGGTGGTGTATAGAACTGCGAATGCATTGAGTCGCGCAACGAAGAGGACGGTACGATGTCACCGTCCTCGATATGCGGAAAGGATATGGCGGACATGGCAGGCTACGAGACGGCGTGTTCCGAGCAAGCGAAGTGCGACGAGACTTGGCAGGTGAACGTCCCGATCTAGCACAAACAGCGAGTAAACAAAGAACAAGCTCGACGCTCGTTGGTAAAGTAATGTCGACATCGTATGGCTTTCGTTCTCCAATATCTCGTTCCGAGGCCACATCACCTCACCCAGTCAGGCCAGCTTTTGACGCAGAGCTGCTCCGTACATACATGAAGAAACTTCTCCAGACGACCCTCCAGCACACGATTTGGTCTTCTGACCGGGAACAAGTGAAGTCATGGATGAAGGACATCAAAGAACGTGTCAAGGACCGCATGATAGAGATACAACCATCTGGTTTGTAAGTATCAGTGGCGGAAACCTTGAGAGCACGTTGACATCTGCGGGCCAGCAAATACATCGTGCTTGTCCAGATCAGCGAAAACCTGAATCAAGGCGGACGGTGGGCCTGCGTCCGTTGCCACCGGCCGTCCGGATGCACTGACATGCATCATCCTCGTAGTGCTGATATGATCTCGCATTGGGAAGACGGGGATACCTGTATAAATGAAATGTTCTACAACGTTCGCACGACCCCTTTGTGTTTTGCGGATGAAAAAAATAACCCCCGTTTCCGCAGGACTCAATTATCTGCACGTGTATCGCACTCGCTGTTCGAAGCTCGCTATGACCGTCGAGGATGGTGTAGCTGTAACGCCTGCATGAGCCACATTGCAAGTATATTCATAGCATCAGGGGCACGTTACGCCCGTGTGATAACCATCTTGTCAGCTATCTCGTCACCCGCTATGTTTATTCTGCCATCGAAACCCCGCCCACCTTTGCGCAACCCGTCGGCTCCTCTAGCATCTAATTTCAGAATCAAGTTTGCACATCACTTCGCGAAGATGGTCCTGACGTGCTTTAGACAGCGAATCGTCATCCCCGGCGCCAATGTGTCAACTCATATTTTCAGACGCTAGTCCACCAGTCCGTTCCTGCCAGCCAGACATCATTGTCCACCTGATGACTACAATTTGTCCGTTCCACTCATGTTAAAATATCTTCATTTCGGTAACCGAATATCCCGGCTCAAATGATTATCTCTATTACTCTCATCATTTGGACGGCACTCTCCCTTGAACCGGCGACTGCCGTTGCCCTCCTTGGGGACAGTATTGTTCCCGCCTCGATATCTCACGAAACCGATTGGTGTTTCATCCACCTTTCCTGGGAATCCCGCTTTACTCTCTTTGATCTCCGAGGAGTCGTTGACGGATGTGGTCAGCCAAGGGAAAACTCTTGGACGATCTCAACATACACACCGAGCGTCCTTTATTGGATATTTACACTCTACTAGCGCGCGAAGCAGCGAGCCAGGGTCGGACCGATCGAGTCGAGCGTCGCTACCGTACACAGAATGACCTCACCCCCCGGACAATGTCTCCAGGACTTCTGCGCTACCGGCGTTCTCAGCTGTGGGAGGAGCCTTACGCTATCGCATAAGTTTGAACTCCTAACAAATCACCCCTAATCTTGGCAGGTCCGAGTCGTGGAATCAGCACAATCTCTGATTGTACTAGCTGAGATTTGGCAAGATGATTTTCAACACCGCTGCATTTAGTGCCCGCTATCGGCAGAATCCGTACCGCCGTGAGAGCTACATTGATATGATTATGCGGTATAGATCACGATCAGTCCCCCCTTCAGGAATGTTCCAGTTCATTTGCTCGATCGGGGCGTTGACCAAATGCCTCAACTGCGCGTCCAAACGGACACGTGTATCAACACGCAGGGATCAAAAATCACTGTTCAGCGGATGCTGTGGCCTACAATCGTCGAGTCTCAGTGTGTTGGGTTCCACCAGGTGATAATTCGCCGGATGATTGCCCCCTGAGTCCCAGGTTAGCCACGGTTGTGTTTCTGGTCAATACACCCACCGTGTTGTTACGTTGCCAGCGTCCCATGTGTCTCCTACATCCCCCACTTATCACACGTAATTTGGAATGTTCTTCCGTTCATTTAATGACCCCCCTTGCGCCTGACCGACAAGGTTGCATGTGGCCTCATTCCGAATGGACTTTGCTTCACTAGGTACCAAAGATCCCGTAGTCGACTATATAGCAACTTTGCGAGTACATACAAACGCTGTTGATCAAGCTCCTTTTCTTCTTCCCGGGATGGGGCAGCCCAACGAACTTGTCAGAGTGGTCGTTTGGTGTGGCGAATCGGGTGCCTATCTTTTTGCCACCGGCATGTCCGACAAGTAACTCCTATCCGTTGTCCTCAGTTCATATTTTCGGCCAAGGACAAGATGGGTCAATCTGCGGGCTGCCGCACTAGACCGTGCGTGTGATCGGAATGTTCTACAACCCATCAATCAACGTATTGTTATTCCCGTGATTCATGATCTGGCGAAATCGGGTGGTGCTCTGCCGTGAACTGCCCTGCGAGGCGCCAGCTGGCGGATGGAAACCCCATGTTCGAGAAACACACACACACCCAGAGAGAGAGAGAGAGAGAGAGAGGCTGTTACAAGGACCCCCCCCATCATAACACATGTCGATAGAGCCGTTCCTCCACACGCTTCTGTTTTCCAATCGTCCGATGTTGGTTACATAGCCCTGTGCCCCCCCTCATCCTCGCAGGCTATGTAGTTTACGTTGCACCCTGAACAGCACTACAATGCTGCCACGATGCCATTTCAACGTGTTGAGCCGAACAGTAGCAGATAGTGCTCACAATATGAATACACCCCGTCACGGTCAAGTACGTGAAAGCGGAGTGTCACGCCAAGGTCCGTCGGCAGAGAGTCTCGTCTCCGGAGCACAACATATTGGCATGGACTGGATTTAGAGTGCTCCACACGTGGTGACCTAATCCAGTTTCTAGATCGTTGATGGGGGCGCGTCAGCACAAAGTGAACTGGCTCGCCTCAGGAACTAGACGTGTTCGGGGTCCTGGGTGTCTCATTGTAAGACGCGTGGGTGCGCAAATGGCCTGGCTCCGCTTTACCTACGGATCGACGAGTCATTGTTTCAAAACGCCGACCTTGCTGCGAGCGCCAAAAAAAAATTAGGTTAGCTTTTATTATTTATTCCAGGACTTATCGTGATGAGCGGTCGTTTTACCTGGGATTTTCGCTCAACGCAATGGGGCTAGGTCCGAGGAGGTGTAGGGCGGCTTTGACAGACATGTCGCCATCGCGCTACGCGGAGGGTAGCCGCCCAGCCCGCCCGAGTTTGAAGTCTAAAAGTCCAATGGTCTGGACTAAGCCTTGGTCGCGTCTCGCCCTGGCAAACGTCAAAAATAGATCGAGTGAGAATGTATACGGGGACAACTAGGGCCAAAAAATGATACATGAGATGGCGGACTTTGCCAGTTTGACGCATCAGCGGCAGGAAAATTCCCAGTGATGGCGACTCATTGGAGCATCAATGCCGTCTGTGAACCATTTTCGGGTTGGCAATGATGGAATGTTCAGCCGGTGTGCTGTTATCCTCGAACAGGGGACTTGTGACAATTCGGGTGCGCCAAGTGGGATAGTCAACAAAGGTACTTTTCATTTCAGTGTTAATTCACCAAATGACTTTTAAAAATCACGCTATACCATGATGGCGGGCCGTACGCGGAAATGACTTAGAGCGGCGGAGCACAAGGGTGAACCCGAACATTGGATAGTTGTACCGAGATACCCAAAGGAGGGAAACAATGGGTACGTTGACCGGACGTACTGTTAGCGCATTAGGAAAAGGTGAGCAATTTCAGGCTGGGATGCCGTGGAGTAGAGCACAATGGCCGTGATCATCTGATAGTGAATAGATTGCGCCGGCGCCACCAAGGGCGCGTAAGGTGCCAGCAAAGGTGAAGAAGCCACGGCCGTAACTGAGAAGTCCGAGGCCAAACTTCTGAGAATCTAAACAGTTTCGATCATCGCGTGAAGTCCAGGCTAGTATCACTAACGTACCGACCACAGGCACCGGCCTTTTTATGGCGGATCCAAAAGGGTGAGGTAACATAGTGGGTGGCTCTGTATAAAGATAAGGACTGCCTGTCGAAATTGATTTTCCATAACCATGATATCTTAGTGGGGGGTGGTCATAGACGGGCTGGTCACCAGACTAGGTGAACAGGGACGAGCTCAGCCCCGGGAGAGCAAACACGATGATACACTGGTTGGGGTATACAGGCACGTAATTAGAGGTGTCAAAGTATTTTTGGGAGTCGTGCGGGGGTTCGATTTAGCGAGTGAAGGGTACTCCGAAATGCGGATGCGCCATTTCGAGTGCATTGTGGCTCCTTGATGCTCGGCGCTGTGTGGATGTCGGGGAAGCACTTTGCAATCGCATCACTCTGCAACTGGCAATAAGACGAACAAAAGGCATGGAGGACCTCATTTGCATTAATCGCAATCGACCCTCGGTTCGGGAGCCGATTTTCGGATGCAAGTCTCTAGCCTTTCGTCAGTGAGCCACACGAGACCCATTGTTCTGCAGTATCATGCAGGCCTTGCCATGGAGGCATTATTCGGATATCCGAGGGCAGTACAACCTTGGGACTACATGCACGAGGCCTGTGAGTAAAAAGTTGATACTCAGCAGACATACCTCAAAGACACTTGTATCCAAGGTGTACAAGGCATCTCGGGTTTTAGATCACCCCTCGAGGAAGGAAAGTTATCATTTCCATAATGAGACATGTATGTACATAGGGTTAGGGTTAGAATGGAGAAAGAACGAAAAAAAGATGGCCTGCCCAGCCAGAGTGGCCGTGGCAGGACAGGAAAATATTGAGACAGTGCATGAGCCGAAGCCCATACAAGCCGCAGTTACCCTCTGTATGGACAGGGTCGCCGTGCTATGGAAGATCCCCACTGCCCGCACACCCAGTTATTTGAAGGGGCATGCGCCATCAAGGTAAGTATGAAGTTCTCTCTTGTCAACTCTCGGCTTATATATCCTTCCAAATCGTGCACGGACCAGAACACTCCAGATTTCCAGATTTGGAACAAACATTCTTGAATGTCGTGTGTCGGCCGCTTGGAATCACGCCAATGAGTGGACTGGCGGACGAGCTTCTGGCTGATCTCGACGGTCTCTCAGACAATGGCAGCGCGGACTACGGCGAAAACCAGGATGCTCCCGTCCCGACCACAAGCTCGGCGCCGAATGGACTAAAGCGCAAGGCGCATGGCGACCTAGACATGTCTGAGGGTGAAGGGGAGGCAGAAGAGGAAGACATCGCTGGTTCCAGCGGCGCTCTTGTTCTCGAAGGTGGCATGCGGCCTGCAGAAGAGCTGGACGCCGAAGACGTGCAGCAAATGGACCTTGGCGCCATAGAGGACGTCAGCTCGATCGCAAAACTAGAAGGCAGCAAGAAGATGTCCGACATTTTGAAGGTGATGTCCATGCTAATGACTGCTTTCGTACCATTGATCATACCGCCGCACTATCTAGGAGGTCGAGAAATATCGGGCTCACCCGAGCTCAGCAGACGTGATGTCGCTTCCTGCCCACTTGAATCCAGAGTACGCTCTCATCGTGCAGGCAAATAACTTGTCCGTCGATGTTGACAACGAAATTCTCGTGGTGCATAAAGTACGTCATGACTGAACGTGACTAGACCCTCGCTTATTGAATCCTCGTCCACAGTTCATTCGTGACCACTACGCACCAAAGTTCCCTGAGCTAGAACAGTTGGTTCAAGACCCCACCCAGTATATACGCGCGGTGCGCATTCTCGCTAACAATGAGGTTTGTTCAATACATCCATCACCGTACGCCTCTTCAAGTTTCCGTCTTCTAGGATCCCACAAAGGTGGATTTAACGGGTGTACTACCTGCGGCTGTGATAATGAGTGTTTTGATCACGGCTACAACAAGCTCAGGTCAACCCCTTCTAGAAGCACGATGGAAGGCGGTTGAAAAGGCTTGTGATCTCGCTGACCGTTTGGAGGAGACACGCAAATCTGTGAGCGGGCATCTTACTCAGTTCAACCCTTCCCTCACCACGCCATCGCAGATATTCATGTACGTTAGCTCGAGAATGAATGTTCTTGCTCCCAACCTATCAGCTATTGTTGGTACTACTACAGCTGCCAAACTACTCGGTGTCGCGGGTGGCCTGGGCCCATTGGCCAAGATGCCATCATGCAATGTCCATGTGAGTCCCACCACGATAATTTTACTCGAAGTTCACCTCACCGATCACACCTAGCTTCTGGGTGCTCAAAGAAAGATTGCTGTGGGTTTCTCCTCGGTTTCCCAACGACGGCACACCGGTTTCGTGTTCCAATGCGATCTGGTGCAGCAAACGCCTCTAGAGTACCAACTCAAGGTGCAACGAACTGTGGGTGCCAAATGTGTACTCGCCGCTCGCATGGATCTCGAGCGCACCCGTACAAATGGTGCGTGCTTGCTGAGGCCGACGTTCGGGTCTCTCTTACTGACAGTTGCGTCTAGGGTCGTATGGAGTGGATCTGCGAGAAAAAATTGAAAAGCATATTGACCGTCTCGCTGCCCCTCCACCGGCCAAGATCACCAAGGCACTCCCTATCCCAAACGATGGTCCTAAAAAACGAAGAGGAGGAAAACGGTTGGTCCTCTCTCTTCTGCTCCCCCCTCACCCTCAGGGCGATTCGTTTTCAGGGCGCGTAAAGCTAAAGAAGCGTATGCTCAGACTGAATTGCGCAAACTCCAAAATCGCATGGCATTTGGGGAAGCCGAGGAGGAGGTTGGTGCGTTCGATGAAACAAAGGGCCTTGGCATGATTGGTGTCGGAACGGGCAAGGTGCGAGCAGGGCTTGGAGAAGCAAAGAGTCGAGGTGCGTTGGCATTCATCGTGGCCCTATTTTCACTCATCTGGTGACATCGACAGCCAAATTATCCAAGGCGAACAAACTGCGGACGACAGCGTTGACGCGTGCCGCACAAGGCGGTTCGACGACGTCAGGAACGGCCACGTCTTTGACTGTCACTCCGGTGCAAGGTTGGCTACGGGTGACTACTTTTTCCTGTGTTGGATGCTGACTCACTGCAGGTTTCGAGCTGACGAATCGCGCCGCGGCAGCTCAGCGGGTCAAAGAAGCAAACGAACGATGGTTTGCTGCGGGAAGCTTCTCATTTGTGGGACAGAAGGGGAGTGCGAATAAAGGATAGCGCGGCCGCCGTCCGGAACACTCTTCACTTCAAGACGATTCGGTTCATCGGTCCGAGGCTAAATTGAGTGTCTGCATGGAGGTGTACATACAGCGTGAATGCAGTTCGAGACTATAAAAAGGATAAAGTGCGAGTATAAGGTGAGATACAAAAGCATGTTGCTGGGATAAAACAAGGACCATATGGAACAGTACAAGCTCCTAGTTCACGGTGATTGAGCGGGATGAGCGGTGGCAACCGTCTCCCCTGTTGCAGCGCTCTGGGTTACATCGATGTAACCAGACTGCTTGGGATCGGCCATATTGTCCCGCTTTGACCGATAGTCCCGAATGGCCGAACGAATTGCGTCTTCGGCCAACACTGGGAAGGAAGTGTATTAAATAACGATATATCCACCGATGGTGTGAAAGAGCCTACTAGAGCAATGAAGTTTCACAGGGGGAAGACAGAGTTCCTTGGCGATTTCCGTGTTCTTGATTTTGGAAGCTTCGTCGAGAGAAAGGCCCTTCACCCGCTCGGTCATGTAAGAGCTCGAAGCGATGGCGCTACCACAGCCAAACGTCTTAAATTTGACATCACTTATGACGCCGTTCTCGTCGACGCGAATTTGGAGTTTCATGACGTCGCCACACCTGGATTCAAGAACCAGCATCGGCTGAGCGGATGTTGCAAACGGCCGCGCAAAGGAATGGGATACGTACGCGGGTGCTCCCACGAGACCTGTACCAACATCGACGTCGTCCTTGGGAAGAGAGCCAACCTGGATATGGGATGAGTTGTACGCTAGGAGTGATTGGCGAATGCGACCGACGTTGCGTGGGCTCTCGTAGTGCGAGATGACCTTCTCGTGGTAAGCACGAACAAGGACTGGAGCGATGCCAGTCCTAGTTGCCCTTGTCGCAACAGCAGGGTTGAGGACGGTCCTTGAGAGCGCTGAGCGGAACATGGTGGAGGCTGGGAAAGTGACAAAGCGGCACTCAGACGTTGCTTTGATCAGCGCAGCTGAGCTCGAAATATAATAATTATGGTAGACTCTGTCATAACCCGTACCCTTTTGGAGCCACCTGGGGCATGAAAGACTAAAATTTACAGGATGACCTTGGAGCACTACTACATCTCTTCTATCTACATTCTGTACAAGCCATACCTGTTGAATTGAGGGTTTGGATATCAGTGCTGCCAGAAGGGGTATGACTACGCTAGAGTCTGATCACATCGTCAACGACATGCTCGGCGATCCCAAGACTTGCCGTGAGGCCAGGACTCTCGATACCCAACAAGTTCACCATCAGCCCCTTGTCTCGCCCGTCGGCATAATCCTTGCGTATCATAAAGTCTTGGAATCCCGACGCCACCAGCTTTGGCCGAACGCCGACATAGTCCGCTCTCAGCCCCTCCAGCGTCACCCCCGGCAGATACTGAGTCACAGCCGCGTGTATTCCCTGCAGCCGTGTATCGTTGGGTACTAGGTGCCGTTTCCAAAAGTCTGCGCTTTCCTCGTCGTAGCAAAAATCGGGTGCATCCGCCGGTGGCGAAATCCATTCCAAATCGGGTCCGAATCGGACCCTCCCGTGCATGTCGAGCGTCAAGTGCGCGCCTAGAGCTTGGAAGGCGTATTTGTTGGGTCCCGTCTCTGGGCAAGGGTATATGAGGTGGCTGACGTTCGCAATGCCTGGTCCACTGTATGCGGCGTACGAACCACGCCCAAAATAGATTGGTATCCGAGCAGACTCGGGAAGGAACGAGTTGAGAACGAGGTTGGCGGATAGTCCAGATGCATTGATGAGTGTCTTGGCAAGGAGGGTGTCGCCCTCGTGTGCGTCATTGGTTACGGCCTGCACCACCCAGCCATGTAGCATAGGAAACCCGCCGCTGCCGTTATGCGGATCGACGCGGACGACGCGTGTGGAATACACGAGCTCCCCCCCGCCAGATTCCTGGATGTCCTTTTCCAGGCTCTGCATGAGTGCATGCGAGTCGACGATACCCGTCTCTGGGCTCCACAGAGCGGTGGTGATATCTTTCGACAAATCAGGCTCTAGCTCGCGCGCTTGGTCACCGCTCAAGAGTGAAGTGGGGAGAGCTAACTCCTCTGCTAGATGCTGGTCCGAGTGGGGGGGCCAAGAAAGTGAGCGACACTTAT
>JBBPTY010000090.1:0-32152 GCA_038094335.1 Tylopilus aff. striatulus | reverse complement strand
CCGTAATCTCACCGAATGACCATCAGGGGAACGGACATGTCGCATGACTGCTGCATAGCCTTCCTGCCAGACATCTAAGAATTCAACTTCCCCTGTGGTATTACAATGAGGAAAAAACCCGATATCATGGATAAGATTATAGATAACATACCACTCAAAATGTACCATTTCAGTGCGTATTCGTAGAAAGAGTCTATGCCGGCACCAATCCCTGTGATCTCTGGAGGTAGCCACAACTACAGAAAATCAATACTAAGGATGCAAGAAAAGGTCTAACTGACCCCAGTCCATATGTTGATCGTATTCGCTACCAAGCCTAGAGTTGACTTACGGTTCCATATCGCAAAGAACGCTTTGTAAGCAGCCTTCTCGAAGCGCTCGTCACCAGTAAGTCTACTCAAAGTAGCAAATTCTAGTATCAGAGATCCAGCCCCAGCGGTACCTAAACGGAGTGAGATAGTGCGTCGAAACACAGAAAAGACTGACATGTATCCAGAGATTCCCCCCTCTGAACACCATGCCGAAGGTTTAGCTGAGAATGTGTGAACCTCAGGTTCGATTAACGCATATGGTACCTACTCTGGCATACGGAATCCCGGTCGGAGTCGCGAATGCAGGTAACAATCGCTTACCAAGGTCGTAAGCCATGTTCAAAAGTTGCCCTCGATACCACGGAAGGTAAAATCGCTGGTCTGGTTGGCTGGCAAACAGATGTCCAGACAGAAGGCCACCGAGGACACGAATTGTAGTTTCAAATACTTGAGGTTTTGTGTTGACATCGAAAGAAACCCAGTGAATCACATTCTTAACCGCCTCTTGGAAACCCGGAGGATCATCGAGTACAACCAAGGTATCCAGTACATCAATTAGCGTCAATGAGAAATTTCCGGAGACATCGTTAAGTGCTATGTTCGCTCTAAGTTGCTGTTAGGGTAGGCATCTGACGAAAAAGATGGACTTACGGATTTTCCCAGTCTGGGCCTCTCCCTGTACAGGACAGTGGCGATAGCTTTGGGTAGTCAATATTGTGCGGTTGATAAGTCAATGAAATTTGGTCACCTCATCAAGCGGGAACGCTGCAAACTATCAGGTAAGGTCACGGATGAGCAATCGGTGAGGACGAACCCCTCGACATATAGTTGTTGAAGCCATGGTACCACAAGTCACGAGTGGAATTTCTACATGGTATTCGGTATGCGTTTCAACTGGCAACTCAACGAAGGAAGTAAACACATACCGGAACGACTGCTTTCGCTGGCTCGTCCAAGCACTTGCTCCAGTAGTGAAGGCTTGAGCAAAGATGGGGTTTTCAAGAACGGTCAAGAGATATATTGCGAGTGGGAAGGGCCATTGTTTTGGCCATTTCATGTCGCGGAAGAGGTTCGAGTGTAAGCGTGACGCGACGTGGCGCTTGGACCAGAGTACGGTCCGGGTGTCACGTGCCCAATAGTATGAAACGATCGCAACTTTCTTCGTGCCTCTAAGATTTGGTAGACGCTCGTCAATATGACCAAGGTCGTCGATGTCTCCAACAAACTTGGAGACTATATGTTGAAAGGTTGGGTATGTATCCTGTTCCAGAGTTATTTCCTGCTCTTGAAAGTGGCATTCTAGGTACTCACTGATTGTCCTTGTGACGCACCATCTTGCAAAGGAGTACCGCTGTTAAGATCGCCGGATGGCCAACAGCCCGTCGTCCACTACTGTGTCAGCTGTGATGAACCCAAAAAATGTGAGCCATATACTTGTTATATGCTACTAGAGGCATTACACACCCAATGAAGCTCAGTGGTCAGGGGGAGAAGGGGTCGAATCTCAGTCCTCCTCGACCGTTTCCTCTACATCGCCTCGTTCACGGCCATCAACTCCACCAACTGACCTCTCCAGCACGTTGAGTTCACCTACCTTCGCCCCCCCGGTCGAGACAGTGGATATGATCCGCCGTCGTCAGCAATCAGATCAAGCGTCGACTGAAATCGGGAAGCGTTTACTAAAAGGATGGGCCATGCTAGCAGAAGAATGTCCCAATACTCGATGCTATGGAGTTCCCCTTGTCAGACCACCAAAGCCCGGTGTTGACAAAGACCCTCGAAAGGTCTGTGTTAATCTCGCAAGTTGATAATTATGCATAACACCCTCCTGGCAGGAATGCGTCATATGTGGGACCGTATACATCACGGAGGACTCTGAAGGATGGCAACGTCTAGTACCCATATCGGCAGGTGTCTCGGCCGCTGAAAATGGGCTTAGTGGGGCTTCACAACAGCCAGGGCTGTCCGACAGAAGCAGAATTATCTCCCGTCACAGTCCACAGCCAATTCAGCTTCCCACGCTCGATCCCCCTCTCGAGACGCCCAAGGTAATTCGTGTAATATAACCTAAGGGATTCATATTGATGTTGCAATCAGCTCGCCGTTGATCTTGCTCGCAGAGCGAGTGCCGAATTGCGAAGTACACAGCTAGCGAGTATCCATGACGTGCTTTCAAAATGAATGCTTATCCTGCGGACAGGTCGCCGCTGTCCCGGCAGTTTCCGCATCCATTGATGCCTCTCTTCAAGCACTGGAGTTGGCCCTCGGAACGCTGTCCGAAAGACTTGCAATAACATGTGCAACCCCCAGTCTCATGGACCCGTCGAGTGTAGCAGTGACCGCGGAAGCGATCGGTAAGGTTGCTCATGCTCTTGGACAGGTGAAGCAGTTACAGCATCAAAGCGGCACTTTGAACGGCCTGATGGCGTAGCGCCGGAACACCGCTCGTTGTGGCTGGTGGCGTGTCCGTGATGCGGCGGTGGATATAAGTATGGGGTGAATCTTGCGCTCGGTATCTATATACAACAGACTCGGTTCCAGAAATTCGAGAACGATACGGTTCTGTGGTGGATTTCTTTGTGCGAAGGTGACGGTACAGCATCGGGTACATGATTTAGTAGCAGTGTGGTAATGGCCGCTACCGTGACTGCACATGATCACCCTCGTGTTGTGTTCATTAGTACCGAGGAATCGCTGATCATTGGCCCACGACCCGCCATAAGGCTGCCTCATGCTCAACCCCCATAAATTCTTGAGCCAACTTGCTAGCACGCATCACGCTTCACCTTGAGGATGCCCTTCAACATGTTCAAGGCACTCTCTGGTTCTCGCAATCGTGCCCACCGCGGTGATCCCGCAATCTATGACGATTATCCCCAGGGTTATCCGCCGGCGGAGGACTTTCAGCAAGAGTCTGCGATGCGATCGCAACCGCGAGGAGTCTTAAGAAGATCAAGCATGAAGGTGAGCACGTTCAGTACTATATGCAGAACACTTCTCTGACCCCCTGGCTCACAGAGAAGAGAACCCGTAAGTGACTGCATGGATCGTCATGTCGCCAGTGTCATTCACAGGCCTGGCTCACTAGCTGTTCACCCCACTGCCGTCCCGTGTTCCGACTGACGCAGACGACCTGAATCATGACGACAGCTTCATTCAAGTCGACAGTCCAAACGCAGTGTTGGGAGGTGCCCTCAATGCCCGGCCTGGCAAGTTAGAACCAGCTTTGCCGCCTCTCGAAAGTCCCCTCTCGGAGTCGCTATCTGAGCGCGAACACCGTGAGCTCGCAGGAAGACTGCACGATGGTCCGGGACTCTTCGATCGTCCCCCACCATTGCAGCATGCTAGCTCGTTCCACAGCGGTCGTAGAGAGCGGGTCGACCCGGGTGATCCCACCAGCATTGTCGTAACCCCTCCAAGTAGGTCCTCTGCCTCTGAGAGCGGTCATACGTTCGAAGCCTTGCATACACCATCTTCAGCATATCCGCAGGAGAGGGTGGTACGTAACAGAATTTTAGCCTTAGACAACGCAATTGAGCGCTTCTTCATAGATTCCACCCCTCCCACGTAACTACACTGGGAGCTATATGCAAGGTTCGAGATCGCCAACCGACATCTACGGCAGTCACGCCTATGAAATTGTGCGTGAGCTTCCCCGCTGCCTCTCAAACGAAATCGAAGCTGACATTTCTCACAGGCCCCTTCACACCGTTACCGCGACGATGACCATAACCAAGAATTCTATCTTGATAAGTACGGTCGTCCTGATGGCTACAATAAAGACAGTCCGATATACTACGTTATCCCCGGTGGGATGAATGTAATATTCCAAGATGAACATGGAAATGAGATAACCAGGTAATGCTCACCTTCACTCACATCCAGTCTCATGACATCGGTTCTTTGTCAGAGTCGGGGACTTCAGCGGAAGGTCCCGACCGCTACGTCCAGGTCCATTCGTTGTCCAAGACGAGAAAGGGAGAGAATTGTATAGGTGAGTTTGAGGTGTCTCGTGTGCTATCACTTTTTCAATGTTTGGGCAGGTATGATAACTACCACAGAGGGTCCCATCAAGGGTACAGTGATCCTCAAATCGTTCAAATCGACACTTACCCCCCTCATCACAGGTAAGAAACCCATTCAGTACCATCTGATGGGTATCTGAGATTGTTCTCGGCCTGCACAGACGATATTCGTCTCGGGACTCCTCGTATAGGCGGGGCTATGATCACTTCCCAGATCATAGAGATCCCCGCGGCCACAGAGAAAGAGACTGGCGTGATCACCGAGATCACCGATACCGAGGTTACGACTTCCCAGAATACAGGGACCACAAAGGCTACAAGGATTACGGCAGGTCTAGAGATCACGGAGGATATAGGGATCATGGAGGACACAGAGACTATGATGGATACAGAGAACGCGGAGACTATAGGCACCACGGGAGGCCGGAGGACTACGTTCCAGGCAGAGCGTCCTCGCGAGCATCACACGGGTCATACAACCACACTGGTCAATTGGCTCTAGAGATGCCAGTGCCAACCCAGCAGTACACCGAGTAAGTTGATGGTTTTTTACCCTGCGCTATGCGAACTCAGGACATGCAAAGGCCCATTCCTGAAGACAGACGATCGGGTTACGCAGCATCCCATACCTCCCTGCGACACCCAGAAGATGAAGCAGACATTACCAACGGGCTAGACGCACTCCACCTCTAACGGTGCCATCTTCGAGTATTTATACCTGATGAGAATAGCCATGTTTACCGTGCCCATTTCAGTATGTGTTGTTGTATGTAATATAACACGCTGGTTGTCGTAGACAAAGGACTGGCTGGTGGGGGGACTGGGTCAGTTCTCTCGCGTTCATCGCCGCTGGCGGACCCGCCGACTCTTGTCCGCGGGTCGTAAGCGTTTCTCTGCTCCCGTTACCGATATGATCTCTTCCCGACTTAGCTTGAGGGTGCCCCTAGCAAATTTTCCGACACCCATTCCTAATCCCCTGGCCCTTTTTTTCTTTGGCGCAGAGGATAGGCTTGAATCATAGAGTCGCTTGAGAGTTGGATGATAGTTTCCCAAATTTTTGGCCTGTGGCAAGATCAACAGCGCGTCGGATGCAGCTATGTAGACAGTACCTCTTCAAGTGTTTTTTGGTCCTGCTCCTCTTGCTTTCGAATCAAGCCATCTCGTACGCGCTTTGCGGCCTTATTGCGATGCTCTTGACGATACATGCTTTCGCCTTTGCCCAGTTTGGCATTCCCTGCCAACTCTAAGACACGGCCAGCTAAAGCTCGTCCCTTTTGAGCGTGATTGAGATGGAGTTCCGGGTCGAGGGATCCGGAAAGTAGTTTTGTATGTACCAGACGATGGAGAAGGGCGTCGTTCTGGCTATTCGTGCTGGCCACCAAAAGTCAGAATGACAAACGACATGGTAGACGGTATGTACCGTTCGTCGTCCGACTCTTCATCGGGTATCTTTTCTTTGGATATGGACGATGAAGTGATGTTGGACACCTTGGAGGACTGGCGAGAGTGAGAATGACCAAATCAACACTATAACTGATGTACCATGAACAACCGCCTGAGTTCTTTGGCCGAAGGACCTGCTTCGGGTCGTGTCCGCGTAGATTCGAGGAATACCGTGACGTTTCGTTTGCGCAGTGAGCCCGCTACGGGTTCATCTGACGCATCGCTCTTTTGTTCCTGGTCTGTGGAAATCTCAGTTCTCTGGCATGTTGGATGGCGAATGACACACACCGACGTGCTCGCTGTCTGAAGCGGTCCCGAAAGTGCCCATGTTGGATGATGAGCCGAAGCCTGTCCATTCTTCCCCAGACTGCGAATTTGAATCATCCGAGTCCTTTTTTGCTTCGTGTTTTGGAGCATTAAACGCGCCCAAGAACTGTCGGCCGTGAGCGTTCAGTATGTTGAGCAGCCGCTCTCTTTCGTCGTCCGTGGTCATAGGATGATGGGACTAGTGTAAACATGTATGGGTCGGAGTAGAGGTGTCGTTATCCAATCCACATCCATGTCCGAGTCGAGGAGCCGCAAAACCAAATCGCCCGCAGAACAGAAACCACTCATAGAGATACCCGAGGAAGAGAAATGGCGGTTGATACGAGACAGCGGCTTACTCGAGAGGGTCATGGATTCAGACGAAATTCCACCACCAGCCTCGATGTTGGCACCTACGCGCCCCGGCGCAGAGGAGCATGACGGACCTTCCCCACTCTTCGAAGACATCTTCAACGCACTCTTGATCATAATACCGCATACCTTCTTTCTCATTATGATGGACATGTAAGTGCGGATATGTATGAACCCGCGGACATTGACGCTCGCACACGACAAGTCTGGTCCACCGCCAGTACGCGAAACAACCAACTGTCCGTGACGTCGTGGACAAGCTCGTGAATACACTCCCGAGTACGTTTCTTGACCTGGAGCCATGGTGTCGAACTCACGCGACTGCCACAAGTCATGGCACTCTTCATGTTTTACAGTAAGTGCATTGACGTTCTGGACTCGCCCCAGGTTGTGCTTACAGCAGCGAAACAGCCAATCGATACAAGAAGAATAGGATAACGCAGGTTGTACTGTTTTTACTCTCCCTCGGTGTCGGCCCACGAATGATATGGCTTGTCAACCGAGGTTCCTGGCTGAAGAATATGGCCCAGGTACGCACGTGTCCCATTTAGGCAGTAGCAGCTAATCCAGCTTATACAAACGTTATGTAGTGCCCTCAATTCGCGACTATTTGGCTGTACACAGTGATCCAGCTCGAGTTGCCCTCGGCGCTCCTCAGCCTAACTCTAATATCAGGTTGGGTATGGTGGACGGGCATGAAGTTGTTACTTTAACTGCCTTACTTCGCATGGACTAGCTCAAGTGAAGCATGAATTACAATAGAAGATCACATCAAGGAATGCAATGTATGCCATTAACCTATGCCCCCTCGTAGTAGAGTGAACGGTTGCTCACGTCACATGAGGCATAAATCGCGGCAGCGACAGAAATACAAGAAATTATGGTGCGGGTACATCACTATTTGCTCGACGATACGCCCAGTTGGATATAATTTTGAGTCCGGAGGGCACCTTGTACGAGCACACCTTTCTGAGGTAGATTCTAGACATTGCAATTTAACCCTCGAGACCAATTCTCAATCATAAACGCGTTTACGTGTCGTGAAAAGCATTACAAGTTCATGTAGCGCGGCTACAGGAGGCTCACACGCCCTCTCCTTGATCGAGTTCGCCTATGAGAAGCTCAATTTTTGCCTATTTGTGTTATAATATCGGTACGGCATTAATAGAGGCGGGGACTGGACCCACAGAATAGGTGGTGTTACGACCCTCGAGTACTTGTCGTAATACGCGCAACTGCCACTTCAGGCGACGACTCAAACTGCGATGTATTGCATTTCGATGAATGTCAATACGATCAGCAAAAGCCCTGAAAACCCTGTCATCCCGTGCAAAGTAATAAAACTACACGACGTGAGCATTGTATGATGAGAGTCGTTGTTATACTCACTGGTATCGGTTCGCCCTCTATAGATTCAAGTGCCATTGACCAGGCGCTGAGTAGTAACAGGTCAGCGGTAGCGTTTGCCACGCTAACGAGGGGTTCTTAGGCCGGATACCTGCAGAAGATGACCATGACTCACTAATCCTCCAGCGAGGCTATTGCATCGGCCTTGCTGAGCTCTTTGGTTGCAAACTTACGCACCGCAGCGGAAGCTGTGCTGACAGGTTGGCCAGCGGTGCCCGACCGCAATGCGAGTGAAACTGTCGCCACCTGAGCTCGTACCCACTTGTCACCTTCGCTCATGACCAAAGTCTGTAGAAAGGAAGCTATCAGATCACTTTGTGACTTGTGCAGGCCATAATCAATAGCAAGCTTGAGGTTCGTTCCTGGTCCAACGTAAGAAACTGCAACAGCTGAGTTTGACCTTCGTACTTAGGGCCTTTAATAGAACCCTCGTCTTCGGTAGTTGTACTTCGCTATCGTCAAGATGGTTTATCCAACGCGAGAAGGCACCAAGAAGTAATATCGCAATATCACGGTGTGATTGACCTATCCGCATAGCGTGAAGCAGGGGTGTAGCATCGCCAGTTTTGCGCAAAAGAAGCTGCTTGTCGTTAGTCACACCAGTATAGCATAGTCGTAAAGAAACTTACTGGAAAGGCTCTATCCCGGACTTCCATAAGAAACATGATATCCTTACGTTCAATGGCTCTGAAAATTTCGAAGGGCTGGAGTCGGGTGAGAAATTCGGAGTCGATTGAGGTAAGATGCCCGTAGTACCTGGGGTTCCTTCCATGCATTGTTAGAGCTAGGCTTTGGTGGACTGAAACTCCAGCTCGAGGGTGTGGACGGGGTGGTAGGTGAGGTAGCAGGCGTGATGCTATGTTGTCTTCCATCTTCGGGTTCATCCGTTGAGTGACTGGAGGGTGGAGTTGGGCTCCGACGCAACTGTCGAAGGATGGCTTTTGGAGCGGCCTGTCTGGCTTCACGCTGCAGGAAAGCTTGAGAAACATTGGCAATTTGAATGTGGGGTGACCGGCGGTAGTACTTACGAACCTGTAGAGGGGAGACGGGCGGGGAGACAGAGGTCTGGGTTTACGCGGGGACGAGGTATTGGATGTGAGGAAGAGGGCTCTGAGAAGAGCTGCTCTGCGAGCGCGAGTATCAATGGAGCATTGTTGACCATCACCGGTGCAGAGAGACCCTATTTCCTGTGTACGGCAGCTCGTCATTTCATCATACCCATGCCCAAGGTTTGGAAAGGACTCAAAACCCCTCCTCACGCGCATTCGCCATCTCTAAAGCGTACAAGACACGCGAACAGCGACTCCCGCCCCTCAAAAAGAGCGAAATCTCCCGCCTCAATACACGAAATTCACTCTTCATCTTCTGCCTCTGCAGGCGCGGTGCTCGAGTTCGCAAAAACTCGCAATGGCAAGTATCCCCAAGACCTTGTAACTCCTATACTAACAACCCGCCAGCGATCGTTATATGCAGTCCCGCAGATGGTACAGCCAGGCTGTTTGAGCCTTTCTTCTATCAATGACAACTCCTCTACTAGATGTTGCCGACCTGTCCTCTAGCTTTTTCACATGGGTCGCCGAGAACTTGACGGAATCGACGAGCGGTGGCTCCCAATGTCGACAGGTTTCTTTCATGGTGGTCCCGTATGTTGTTTCCTCCTAATTCGTCCTGTTCGTCCACAACGTCCTTACAGGAACGACGCTCTCGTTGATGCGGTGGCAACGAAGATGATCGTCCAGTCTCGTTTTCAACTTGCTGCGTGCCACGGTCGCGAAGATACTCCAGATCTATCCCTAATCCAAGTTGTTGTGTGCTCCGTCGATGTAAGTACAGCGGCTCGTGTCTCACGACACTCACAACTTATCCACAGACATTGCTCAGTCACATCGCCCAAGGATTGTGGTCAATTTCACATCTCTGTGCTATCGTTATAACCGAAGCCCACTCGACCTTGCGGGAAAGTTTGCCACTGGCAGAGGTCTTAGAGTGGTTCTGTAGGTCTCCAAGCATATTCGTAAGACCAAGAATCCTTGCATTCAGTGCTCCCATGACTGGAGCTGAAATAGAAGCAATGGAACGCCTGCTCATCGCTGAGACGACCTACTCTACGCCAGAGCGACTACGCCCCTCTCAGCTCGTCGTCCAATACGAACCTACTCGAACCAAGCAACACAGTAAGCTCACCCAGGACATCCACCGACTAGATCCCGGAGAAAGGATATGCGGGTTCTTATTCAAGGATGCACATTGTGCACTACAAGAGTTGGGTCCTTGCGCTAGCGACCTCGTCTGGCGTCGCGCATTGAAGGAGATTCCAACGACGCCTGACCATGAAGATGATGACGCTATGGCCAAGGGAGCAAGCGAGATCCGGATGCTTATCGAAAACTGGGAATTTCCGATGCCGAATCCGAATCCTTCTTCCCGAGGTTTCAATCTCTCCCACAAATTCACACAGCTGATCCAAACTTTGAGAGCATATGAACCTTGCGGAGATGACTTTCGTGGTGTCATCTTGGGTAAGCGAGCCCTTCTGAGTCGTTGTATCGTATCTCGCTTATGATTTGCAGTACGACAAGGCTCGGTTGCCATAGTCATGGCCGACATGCTACACGTGATAACCGATGGTCTCCAATTCTTACGTCCGCTCGCTGTGACCGGCAACCTGCCTGTAACGGATGTCCTCTATCAGGTATACATCGCTCCCGTGTGGTAGATTCTATCGCTTACCGTCGATTAGGCGGACATGCGACGGGGTTTCGAAACTGGCAAGTACAACCTCCTAATTCTAACAAAAACGTTAGAGGACCTGGATATCCCTCCCGCTTTACTCGTCATTAGGTTGGCTTTCGACCACAAATCTTCCGAGCAGTGACGTATGTCTGATTTTTTGTAGGTTTGACACGTTCGAGAGCCCACTATCATTTGCATATTCGTGCGCTCATGCAAGTCTTCCTTCAAGTCGAGTCATTCACATGGTGGAGGACGGCAACGATGAGCATCGTCGGCTGTTGACACAATTCCGTGCTCTCAACGAATGTTGGATTCCCGTAGTCATCCATGGCGGCGGGATTCCGATCCCGTCTTTACCCTTAGCCGACAATCGTATCACTTACCAGCATGATGATGAAGTTCCGGACTCGTGGCCCTGCATCGAAGACCCAGTAACGCGAAGACGGTTGTATGAACACGATGCTGTCGAGGCTCTCTATCGTTTCGTTGCCATCGTACAGAAACCTGATGTGGTTGGTACACCCCTACTGATCACGAGAGAATGTTTGGTTTCCGAAACTCAGAAATCATGGATCTGTACTGTTTCGCTTCCATCTGGGTTGCCCATCAACCGCGTTATTGGCCCTGCTCGCTTAACGCCTATTCACGCTCGTCGATCGGCCGCGTATGCAGCCTGCTTAGAACTATTCGAGCATGGCATGTTCTATAATAACTTGTTCCCAACATCCCAACACTATCTCAAACCCGACTCGAGTGGTTCAGCAGCACTCGCCACAGACAATGTTTCTGGAAATCGTTGTTACCCCCTCAAGCGATCCCAGTTCTGGTCGAATTCCACTTGTCTATACAAGGGCCGTTTGTTTCCATTCGTCGTCTACGTAGACCGACAGGATGGAGACTACGGTCCAATTGCCTTCTTGACTCGACAACCACTGCCACATATTCCATCCTTCCGCCTCTTCTTCCCCGGAACATGCGAGACCATAGGAAACCTTCGCGCACCACCCCTCGAGTTGGATGAGCGGCACATACACGCCCTTCACTTGTTTACTCTGAGGGTTTGCCGAGCGATTTCTAATAAGCCGCTTGCTTGCCCCTTGGACAAGATGGCTTATATGTTTGCGCCACTCAAATTTCCTGCTCAAGTGGATGTTTGCTCTTTGGATGCGGCACACCTCATGGACTACATACCTTGGGATACCATTGAACTTGCTGGGAATATGTGGATGGAGAAGTTTGATTTAGAGGAGCTCCGCACATCTCCGATGACGGTGCATGACCTTATAGTACAGGACAGTTCGGTTGAGTTCACCCGGCGGTATTATGTAGCGCGTCTCCGGCATGACTTGACGGCGTTGAGCAAACCTGAAGACAGCCCAGTGAGTGAAAAAAAAAAAAATCTCTGATTTGCATGCTCACACGTTCTCGAGCGCGAGGCAGGGTACGCGAGCTTGATCGAATATTGCAAGGCTAGGCGGAAATGCTTCGAAGGTTTATCGGATTATTCGCAACCTCTTATAGAGGTGTCCGGAATAACGACAGCCGGAAATCACCTCAATCCGACTACTAGGGCCGCCACCGCCGAACCAGCGAAAGCGATGGCCAAGTGTAAGCGTGGCGGACCCAACCCTGAGGCCATCGGGATGCTGACATTCTCCCAGACTTAATACCGGAGCTGAGTGTCAAGTTTACGATTCCTGCCAGGTGACGGACCCAATTGTGGCAGATTCGTGTGCCGCTCCCGAATACTGACGTTATTTGGACAGCACCTTTCGAACTGCGCTTCTACTTCCTTCCATAACGAGACGGATAGAAGACTTCCTCATTGTTAACGAGCTCAATGCCGACTTATTTAGATGCTCGATTCGTGAGAATCTCCTCCTGTCTGCCATTTCCGCACCTTCTGCAGGATTTGAAGTCAATTATGAAAGATTGGAATTTTTTGGTTGGTCGGGTCAGCTGTCACCCTATCGAGCCATGGCTCACACTCGTTTCAGGGGATTCATTTCTGAAGTATCTTGCCTCCGTCTACGTTTTTGTAACCAACCCAGCACAGCACGAGGGTGCCCTGCACGCCGCACGCCAACGTATCATCAGTAATAAGGTGTTGATGCAAAATGCTGATCGAATTGGTCTACCGCAATATGTTCAAAGCAAGCCATTCAGCCACAAGTTGTGGTGCCCACCGAATTTCACCGTTGATCCTCTATCCCTACCAGCTATGGCAGACCCTGCAGGCAGCGGAGATGAAAATGATGTCGCGGCGGATGCATTGCAAGGCAAACAGGACGCAGTTGGCCAAGATGAAGACAAGAATGCGGGTAATGTCTCCAAAAAGAAGAAGAAACTACGAGACGAGAATGTGACCCGACGGCTAGGCGACAAGGTATTTGAAGAATGCCTTGACCCGAGAAGATAGCTGCTGACAATATTGTTCACTTAGACGATCGCAGATGTCACTGAGGCAATCATCGGAGCTGCATACATGTCTGGAGGGCAGGAAAATGCACTCCAGGCTGCAAAGGCATTGCAGGTGCCGATCTCCCTCATCTACCAATGGCATGATTTCCGTCGGATGGCACTTGCCGTTCCTTCCACTTCGAGTAGGCCGCTCCGTCAGGGCACCACAGAAGCCGTTGAAGCAATTATCGGACATCGTTTTCGCCTCCCTCATCTTCTCGCCCAGGCATTGGTAAGCGGTTGGATTCTGACGTTTTTCCGTGTGGATGTTAATATAACGATGTCAGACGCATGCGTCTGTGGACGGCTACGACGCTACATGCTATGAGCGACTGGAATTTCTTGGAGACGCTATCCTGGACTTTCGTATGTCCCCGCTTGCGTGGAACGCTTGGTACCGAACTGACATGGCTAGTCACCGTGCAATACATTTTCGACCGTGATGATTCTTTGTCGCCGGGTGCGATGAGTATGCTCAAGGTAGGCACGGCACGGCACCATTGTTCAAATTTCACCACTTATATCGCTCTAGGGTGCGATGGTGTCCAACGCAGTTCTTGCCACCATGTGCGTGTCGTGCGGATTGCACAAACACCTTCATTTCGACTCTTATGCCTTGGCAACTGCGTTTGAGGCTTATGCGCAGCGAGTTGAAGAAAAGCGACTCGAAGCGGAGTCGGCTGCTGAGGGCGGTCCGCCTACACAGCATTGGTTGCAAGTCGAGCCTCCCAAGGTATTCGGACAAACTATGAGCAGCGGGGAGCACACTGACACGAAGACTATTAGGCGCTCTCGGACATTGTGGAGTCTATTATTGGGGCCCTTTACGTTTCAGACGGGTTCACGTTAGATGGAGCGAAGCAATTTTTCAAGAAAGTACTCCAGCCATTCTATGACCGGCATATCACATTGAAAACGTTGTCGCATCATCCGACGAAGATTCTTTTCGAGCTCTTGCAGTCACATGGATGTCAGCAAATTGAGCTCGTGAAGGAGCGGGGTGAATTAACACAAGAAACACGTTGTGATTGTAGGTCAATGCGCCTAAAAAAGGTTGACTGGGGCTTACACGGGTGCAACCCGCAGGTGTTATACACCAGACTACGTTAGCCAGCGGCGTGGGTGCCACGGCACAGGCTGCGGGGCGCGCAGCATCTATGCTCGCGCTGGATGCCCTGCAGCGCGACCCTGAGTTCTTATCGAGGCTATGCGATTGTCGGGAAAGTCGTCGGTCGAGTAAAGGGATTCAGGCACGGATCGAGAGAATGCTTGTGGAGATGGAAGACGGCGGAAGTATGGTATGACCCAATTTATCTGGTTTCTAGCTGGGTGGTGCACATGTACATCAAGGGTTGAAACTAGGGTGAACGTCTAGTGCTTAAAAGAGGTACATTCAAGCAGCACCGGCTTTCTTCCTATGAAAGGTGTCTCATTGAGTTGGGCGAGCGAGCGAGTACACATGTGGGGCTCACAATTGGAATGCCGCAGCAGCGAAAGGAATGCTGAAACCGGTGATGAGGAAGAGGGAGAGTTTGATGCCAAAAGCGACGCGATTTTTCCCGGGGAACGCAAAGGGCAAATGCTGTAGCTGAAGTTAAGCAAACGAGTAGAGGACGGGTTCGGGAGGGCATACGTGGTAGTGGCCATGGGCATAGCGCACGGGGGATGCGACGCGGAGACGGGTGAGCTGGGCGGGGCGTGGTGCACGGGCGAGAATCATAGTGGTTGGTTGATGGACGAGTGTGAGAAAATTTACTTGTTCGAGGTCACCACCAACGACGACGACCAAAAAGCGTGACTGACCAATTCTCCTTTGCGGGGTCTGTGGCGTTGATGACGGGCGTCACAACCTATAAACAGTTCTCATGGAGGCGTTTGGACACTCCCACTCGCTCAGATCATGGCTCTCACCGTCAAAGTCGTCATCCCTGCTACCCAGCGCGAGGTCGAGCTGCCCACCGGCCTATTCATTAACAACGAGTTCGTAACTTCTGCAGACTCCAACGACCTTCTCCCGTGAGCTTCTCGGCCATTTAACCCTATCTCTTCGACTCAGAGATAACGATAGTGCTATCAATCCGGCGACCGAGGAAGTGATTTGCTCCGTCGTCGCAGGTGTGTATCTTCTATTCATCACCCAGAATCATTTCATCAAATATAAACAACAGGGTCCCAGAAAGACATCGATATCGCCGTCGCAGCGGCTCGTAGAGCCTTCAACACCACCTGGGGAAAGAATGTCACGGGCTTCGAACGATCTCGCCTGCTGAACAAGCTTGCCGACCTCATGGAAAGGGATCAGCAGCTTCTTGCGGAAGTCGAGAGTCTCAACAGCGGCAAGCCCGTCAAGATTGCTAGGTCAGTCGCTTCTGTCGAACCAACGGCATGTGTCGACTTGCTTCGGTAGGGACTTTGATATCGGTGACAGTATTCAGTGCTTGCGCTACTATGCCGGATGGGCAGACAAGATCGTCGGACAGGCCAGTCTTGTGTCCATCTATTTGCATGCACTTTCTTACTCGCTCATATCAGACGATCGAGGTCGACAATAGGAAGAAATTTGCATTCACCAGACACGACCCTATTGGTGTTTGTGGTCAAATGTGCGTCGAAAGTCTTAGCTTGCATTCGACCCCTATTCATACCATCGCACAGCATTCCTTGGAACTATCCAATCGGCATGTGGCAAGTCCACTCGCCTAGTGCGCTGGTGCCATAATCAGCTAATTTTCTATTAGGGCCTGGAAAGTAGCGCCTGCGCTGGCCTGTGGATGCACAATCGTCATGAAACCCTCAGAAATAACACCGCTCACAGCACTCTTACTGTCCAAGCTCATCGTTGAAGCCGGGTGAGACCACCGCAAACCTTGTTGCCGTTATATCAATCAATCATTTTTGACGAACCAGGTTCCCACCTGGCGTGGTGAACACGATCCCCGCTCTTGGACCCGTCGGTGGTGCGGCACTCGCGGCACACAGGGACGTTGACAAAGTGGCGTTCACGGGATCAACGGTAACCGGTCGAAAAATTATGGAGGCTGCGGCAAAGAGTAACTTGAAAAAGGTTTATTTACATGCCACTCCCGCGAGGCATTGGCGCGTCAGGACAAGTGCGTTGACGTATGCCAAATAGGTATCGCTGGAGCTCGGAGGAAAGTCTCCGCACCTTATCTTTGAGTCCGCGGACCTCGAACAGGCGGCCAATTGGGCGTGTCTGGGCATCCTATATAACACCGGTCAGGACTGCACAGCGGGGTCCCGTCTGTATGTACAGGATTCCATTTATGACACGTTCGTCGCCTTGTTGGTTCAGAAAGCAAAAGAATTGGTGATCGGAGATGGGTTTGATGAGAAGAGTGGAGGCGGCCCTGTTGTGAGTTTCTCGCACCTGGCTCTTCATTTCAGACTCATAACCTTGTACAGGTCTCTAAAGTTCAATACGACAAAGTTTGGGGGTATATTGAGAACGGTAAGGTTCAGGGTGCGAAGCTGGCCCTCGGCGGCGTGAAACGCCAAGGCAAAGGGTTCTACGTGGACCCAACGAGTAAGTGTGTTCCGGCCGACCTTTGGTGTCCCTAAAGACGACCATTACGCCACAGTATTCACGGACATCAAACCAGACATGAACATAGTAAGGGTTCACTTTAATGCGCCCGGAGAGCTCCGCTAATGCGTGAGACAGGTTCGGGATGAGGTACTCGTGGTGTAATGCAGGTCGACGTGGCTCGCTGATACGTACCAGATCTTTGGACCTGTACTTTCGGTCGGTAGGTTTAAGACGGAAGAAGAGGCGATAGCTCTGGCAAATGACACTACTTACGGTCTCGGCGCGGGGTTGCACTCGAGTGAGTCCAACACGTGGAAGGCGTGCCTCACATGGACCTAATCTGGAGCGCCATAGATGATGCTAACCAGTGTATGCGCGTTTCATCTTCCCTGGAGGCTGGAACAGTGCGCGACCACGTCTTTTTATTAGCACTACAGCCTGATGATGTCCCACTTTAGGTTTGGGTCAACCAATACAATGTGCTTAGCAACAACGTTCCGTTTGGTGGCAAGAAGCAGAGTGGAATAGGTTTGTCGTACTGTGTCGGCGCGAATGATCTGACTGACGTTTATCAAGGTCGCGAGCTCGGTAGTTACGCCCTCGAGGAGTATACGTCGGTCAAGGCTGTCCACTGGAACTTTGGTGAGGCGCTCGAGTGGCCGTTGTAGTACGCGTTGTCAGAAAGGCAGTATATTTTTTGGCGGCGTCAGTATGGTGTAAAGTTTTAAGTCAGAGAAGTGATGAAATGAAAGCTGTTCCCACTCCTGTCTACGTGTGTGATGTGTTATCTGATCTATGAGCCTGAGAGCGCACTGCAGGCCAAGGAGCGTGCACAGGAATGAGCTTTGGCGGTGTGCATCGCGGCGACCCGTCGATTCCGAAATGACTGAAATGTGGCGGACACGAGCGACGAGATAACATTCAAGTTGGACCCACACACAAGCGACTCGGGAAATGTACACAACTCGAATAGCAAGTTTATGTAACTCGCCCGGCAACATCGCAAGGTTAGATAGATGGCAGTACAACGTCAAGTGTCATCCCCAAACACGTTATAGTGCCCATACCCCCCATCCTGGCCCATCGCTGGCTGTTCGCGCCCGTGCTGATTCTGGTTGGCAGTGCTGCTTCGGTGAAGGTGCGACCAAAACACGTCAGAGTCCGTGCTCGCTCATCAGCTTCTACGAGGCTCACCCTTCAAGGAACATCACCTCCACAGGGTATTCCCCCGTCGGCACGTTCCCCGCAATGTGCCACTGATAGTCCGGGGAAGGAAGCGCGTGCGAAAAGTGGGAGGACACCGCTGAGGACGCATTGGGTGTCCCGAGTCCCGCCCACGACCCGGGTCCGGGCAGGACCGTCAGCGGCGGCGGCACGTCCGGTTCGAGCTGCTGAGGGATGGCCGTCGGGTCGCCGAACAAACTGCACGGCGTGTCTCGTTTCACGCATCGGAGACAGCGCGTGGAGTTGTCATCGTAGGTGCACTGCGAAACGCCGTTCAACGCATGACGTTGAGCCGAGGGTGAAGATGGCGACTGACCTTTTTGTGGCTCTTGCGACAGGCGTCGCAGGCCTCTCTTGCTCTCTCTGGAACGATGTTCATGACTGCTAGGTTGTTCGACATGGAGGACCAAGCAAGCTCGAGACCTTAAATATGCGGGCGAAGATATATGAAATGAGCAGAGGTGCTCTCATGACCGGTTGTCTAGAACATCAGAAAGCCGTTATCCGTGGATCAGTCAACGAGGACAGGTGGTCGGGACTGGGTGAAGCAAACCTTTCAGATCTTCATCGTAATTCAGGATAGTGACGGTAGAGGTGGCAAAGACGCTCAGGAAGTGTAACCATCCTGCTGTGCCGAGCACCATTTGGCATGGCGGTGTACACGCGGTTGCCTGCCAATGTATGTTTGAGACTGGGTGTTGCTCCACTCCTATCTGCTGGAGATGGTTCCGGAAGCACGAAGCAGCGAGGTTTCGTATGCAAATTGTGACATGAATGATACCGAGAATCACATACTGGCTCAGATCTAGTTTGATCTACCCAAGGGCTGCAATCCGAGAGGTCGGAAATCGCATATCCCTTCAGCCCGAATAGCAGGTGCGTCCTCGACGGAGGCTGGACACTATCCTAGAGAGGCAGGCACAAAGAAATTCGTCTCGCAGGCACACGTCGGGCCTCACCAATCAGGTGTGAGTGGCCACCAATTGTTGATCAGTTTCCCTTTTTACACGTTGAGAAGCTTGTTTGAAGTCGTATGAAAGTAAGTTTAATCCAACTTGCCTCAGAGCCACCCCACGTTGGTCACTGCGCAGTAATTCGATTGTTCTGAAAGCCACTAAAACCATGTGATAGCAGCGTGCGTTCATGTGCCTAGACATGCAAACACATATATGCCTCCCCAAGACCGGGTGAGTGTCCAGTGAGCCAGTATGGAAATGATGGCAAAAGCATGAGCATAAAGAAACGTCACGACGGAAAAAAAAAGTAGCAAAAAGTACATAGAATGAAAGACCAAAAACAGAAGGGCAGTATCGTAGGCATACTAGTCATCTAAGAATCACCTGAGTAGGGAGCCGTCTCTTCGTGCCTGTGGTCAGTGTCGCCAGTAGCTTCGAGTTGTGGATTATGCAATGAGCACCTATTAAGTGGCGTGAGATATGCGTTCAAGAAGCTGAGTGAAAATCCACAACCCTAAGTTTGGTCTGCCATCACTTGTGTTTGAGGTGGGATAGCCAGGTATGTAGGCGTTGCGAACCCTGAGAACTTCATATATCAAAGTTAGCAGAGAGGGGAAATTCGACTGACGTGGCCTGTTCGTAGTGATCTTGAGGAAAGTAAACGGATTCCGGATTGCCAGAACCTTGAGTAACATTCGGACTGGATTGATTCATGAATAGGGGGGAGGCACAAAAGCGGGCGCCATACTAGCTTTGCGCATAGTGTTCCATGCCTGGCGAGGCAGGTAAAAAGTCCGGCGTCTGAAGCCTGAATCTTTTTATAAAAAAACATTGACACAGCGGAATTATGTGAACGAGATACACATACGGGAGCTGTCCCGGTGGAGCCATGGCAGTGTTCGAACCTTGTCCCCCTCCGGGCTGCATCGCAAGCGGAGACCACCTTCTCAGCGCTGTTTGAATAGGCTCCGACTGCTGTAGATATTGAGCATGGGCTTCGGAGCCCGGTGCGGGTTCTTCGGTGGCGCCACCGGCGGAGTGCGGGGTGACCGAGTGTCGGATCGGACCAGGACCCTGAGTATGGAGTCCCGAACTGGGACTTTCTGAACGAGCCACTTGGGATAGACTGCAGTTTTGGTCTTGCAAAACACAACGACGGCATGGTCGATCGGTGGTGCCGTACTCGGTAGGCTCGCACTAGCGACTCAATCGCCTGAGCGTGACGAGCAGATATCCACGGGGGACGCACTTACACGCTGCTTCGCACGCCTGCAGGACTTGCATGCCCTCTCGGTACGGGCCCGCCTCTGCGCTGGTGATTGGGTACGAGTAACAGAACCAGAAGAGCGTCTGTAAGACATTGGGATGATGGGATGATGGGGAACGCAACTTGGACGGCCCTTTTAAATTGCAGTCAATGACTAGGTGTAATATCCTCTTGCCCTGCGCATTTGTGACATGTCATGTTCAACCGCTTTTCTTTTTTCGTGTCTTGTCATGCAGAATAGGGAACATTCTCCATGAAAATTGCCGATTAATCTGATACATGCTGTCGAGGCGGCCTAACGAGACTCGGCTCAAACTTGACCTGTGCGGCTTCAGTGAATGCGAATAAGAATTAATTAAAATGCGCAAAGAACCTGGAGTGACCGGAAACCTCACGATAACTAGATGGTGTGAATGAAGGCAGCGGGTGATGGCTGGTGGATCAATCGATCAGGGGTGGGTGACAATGTAGGGAAATGGTAAATTTCCTTTTTCATGATCTGCGCTGGGACTGGGTACCATGCAGCGGTCCGGGGGAATGTTCTCTCAAATTCTCGTCAATGTAGCAGTCAGATTTAGAGCCATGATGTCTCGAATTCTGCGAGTGGAGTGGCTTCTTATCCCAAGCGGTCCACGTGGGGGACAAGCACTCAGCAAATACAACCAGTGATGCGATACAGAGTAAAACGCACGTAAGATTATCGTACATGTCACAGAGCCAAATAATCCTTCACCTCTTCTTCGGTTAGTTTACGGAAAGTAGGTCGTGGGCGTCCGGTCTCCCCCCCTTCTTTTCCTGCATCAAGCTCTTCCACCGTCGGTACTGTGACTACACCGATCTCGATTGTCTTCTCGGTCATCTGCCCCTCAAACCCTTCCTTAAGGGTAAGCAAGGCTGTGTGAATTGCGTCCTCCAGGCTAATGTCATCGTTGTATCTTTTTTTTACGTTAAGGAGCATCAGTTGCGTGCTATCACCGTGA
Organism: Tylopilus aff. striatulus; assembly: GCA_038094335.1. Taxonomy (NCBI): domain Eukaryota; kingdom Fungi; phylum Basidiomycota; class Agaricomycetes; order Boletales; family Boletaceae; genus Tylopilus; species Tylopilus aff. striatulus. Next base: position 11,121 of record JBBPTY010000090.1, on the reverse strand, counting down.
TGAGTCAACATGTGCGAAACCTACCGTTTCTCCAAGAAAGTCTTTGCATTTACCATATTTTTACCTATTGCACTAGCCTTCCAAGCCCAGAATGATCCCGATGGGTCAACTTGATAGAGACAAGGTCCGCGATGAATATCCCATCCTGCGACCAATAAGGACACGCCGAACGGACGCACACCTCTATGAAAAAAATGTGGAAGCTCAGCAAGCGAGTCGCGTGTAGCAATCGAACCGTACCCAGACTGTGTGGCCTCCTGCATGACGGTGGCAATCTCCTGAGTCAAAACTTTCGTGGGTGGGTATTCTCCGTAGACTTTCCAGTAAGCCTGAGCACTTTTACGTGCGCGGGTTATGAGAACACGAAAATCGGGGCCCATGCCGGAATACACGATGCCGATGTTGGGACAAACCACTGCCACCTTCTCGATCATTGAATCGTCTATCAGGATGGACGACGACTTCTTCTCCGTAGCGATGACGATACCATTTGACGCTGCAGGGTATGAACATCCAATAAGCGGATATTATTCTGATGGATACCTTTAATCCCGAGGCTTGTGGTCCCTTGAGAAACGGCGGCCAAAGCGTGTTCAATCTGCACAAGCTTTCCAGACGGCGAGAAGACAGTCAGGGAGTAGCTGGGGGACAGTGAGGCGAGGACAGGTTTACGTGTGGATTCCATACCTGTAGGCGCCGCCGTCCGCACTGGCCATAGCGAGTGGAGTAGAGAGGAGGAATTAAAAGCGACAGTCAGAGGAGATTACATTCAGATTGATACGCGCGTCGGGCACACGCGTCCTTGTTTGTACTTTTGTTTGTATCACACCAAACACACTCAAACACACGCCTTTATTCAACTCTACTCGTACAACTTTGATAAATATTTAGCGTTTAATTATAGTTCTTCAGGCCACGTTCAGAGGCGTCGTCCTTAGGTAGGGTTGCTACAGGGTTGCCAGTCAGCGCACCGTCCTCGTCGTAACCGTCAGTCGCACCTTATGGAATGTCACGTTGGGGAACAACTGTTTCGCTTCGTCGTTCTTGACAGCCGGGTGCACGATCACGTCGTCACCCTTGTTCCAGTTCACCGGTGTTGTTACCCTGTACTTGTCACCGAGTTGCAAAGCTGGGATGATCTTTGAGTTTCGAGCACCATTGTGGACCAAGCCCCTTACAGTCAATCACACTAAATGGGTTTAGATTAGCGCCGAGGGTGTGACCAGACTGAACCCAGATACTAACCGAAGAATCTCATCAAAGTTCCGCCCAGTGGAGGCAGGATAGGAAAGAGTGAGCCGAATAGCTTTCTTAGGGTCGATGACAAACACAGTACGGATCTGTATGACGATAAGGGGCTGCCTTATACCACGGATAGAATCGCATTCACCGTGAAGGGGAGACCCTTACTGTCACGGTTGGTGGCGTCCTGCTCGTCAAGCATGTCGTACAGAGTAGAGATTTTTCGGTCCGCGTCGGCAATCTGACGATCACAGTCAGAGTACGCACAAGACACAGGAGGCTCGGATTACGATTGGGAACTGGACATTGGTAGGACCGAACCTCGCGCCGTACTCGTTGATGTCCTCGACCCACTTGTGGTGGTCCTGAAGGTTGTTGGCAGAAATACCGATGACCTTAACGTTACGTTTTGCAAAGTCGCCTGCACGGCGAGCGACCTCGCCGAGCTCAGTGGTGCAGACAGGCGTAAAATCCCCGGGATGGGAGAAGAGGATGGCCTGGTAGAGGGTTGAGATAACGGAGGGTAAAGGGGTGAGAGTCATACCCAAGAATCACCGATCCATTCGTGGAACCTGATGTGGCCCTGTGTAGTTTCTGCCTCAAAGTCGGGGACGATGTTACCGAGACGAAGGGCGGGCATGATGGTATGATATGATATGATATGATTGCATGGGATTAGATGGGAGCGTCCTTTTATGTATGGGAAATACACTCATGATCAATGATTGCGTCTTCACTTCCCACGAATCAGATTATAGCAAGTCTAATGCAATCCTCGCGTGATCTAGTAATACGCAACAGCATGCAAGATACTGTGTGGATGTCGCTCTTGTTGTACCTGAAGAATTCGGTCCATGTCTTCATCGATATCCTGCGATGCTTCGATCTACAACACCCGATCAGCCGTGATCCATCCCCATCAGACCGACTTACTGCCGCTGCTAAATCCAGCATTGCCTTCCCAGCAATGAGTGCCTCCTCATGGTTGTCCCTGATCTCGATATTGACTACATGTACGGGTTTGTTAAACTCCCCGCCTCGACCCAGGAGATCTATCCATCTATCAGTTGAGTTGAGACACCTCATGTTTCGGAGTGACCCACCATCACATACGGCGTCGAAGCAGCGCTCCTCACATGTGATTACTACATCCGCAATGGTTCTACTGTCCTGCCACCGTTCTGGAGCCAATTTAATCCTGCGATTACGATCCAGCATCTGCAGTAGCCCGTTTGCGGTATACCTTGCGCCCATAAGTCTAAATACGAAATTCATCGTTGCACTCCGACTCACAAACGCGGATCTTTCGCCTCAAGTTCTTCATATATCGTGTTGTAAGGCGTTCCGAATGGATAAATGTTTGGCTTGTCTATGGAAGGACCCGGAAGGCGGACAGCGGAGCCTGTGCCATACGAGATGACTCTGTAGCCCGCTTTTCTGAATTAAGTAAGTTAGTGAACCCGCTTTCCATGCGAGGACAGGTTCCAATTGCTTACTGAAGAACGTGATGTCCCTCCATAGAGCGGTTCTGGGCGGAGTCAGATTGTTGTTTTTTTGTGGGGTGACATCACCCATCATTCACCTGGTTACTTGCGCAAACAACACAGAACAAGGGTCGTGGTTTGTATACGGGGGCAAAAGACACATCGTTGTTGGATGGCGCTGGCGTACTCGAACTGGCGTTTGATGACGTTCGGTGCTGTATTTGCTGGGGCCCAGCTTGCGAATCGGTCGTGGGCGGCCAAGGCTGCTGTTGAGGGGTGGCTGGAACAGGTGATCCCGAAGGTACTCTTTGAAGGCGGGGGTCTGCGCGCGCTAGGCGAGGGTCACGCGCACGGCGGGGGTCCATGGAAGCCTGTCAAGAGGAGAGTTGAGCGTGACTCTGACGGGATGCAACACAGAACGAATGTCAGCAGTATCTAGAACATTTCTGGTCTCCAGATTGGCCCAGCGAACGAAAATTGCGGGTCAATGAAGCATCCACTCTGAATCATCAGACGAGGTTGGCATGAGGATTGTACTTACAAGAGGGAAGAGGCAAGCGTGACACAAAGTCACACCCACGTTTGACTACAAACCTTGGTGCACGCTCCGTCGGACGCCTGACTTTGTTGGCTCGGGATAATACCTATTGGGCTCTCGGACATCGCGCAGAGGATGTCTTCTTATATTTACCCTTCGGAAGATGATGTCCGCATGATTAGTCGTGCAATAACCTATGACAGCAATCATCGACGACTTGAATTCTGAAACGCAAGCAACCATGGCAGAGTTGGACAAGGTCCGTCTTCGCAAGATCGACCATCAGCAACCATATACGACTTATTAAACTTGCACAACACATCCCTCTTGAAGTACTCGCTGACATTATTGAACTGTGTGCTGACAGAAGCTGAATCCGTGTCTTCCCTCTGTCACACCACATGTATGCCACGTTTAAGAGGAAAACAGTAGAATACCCACGTGCCTGGTCTGCATCTACCTCCATTTTGGTCCTGGTTGTCTGTTGATGAGCTCATGGCTCTGTAGTCACCACTCCAGATCATTCTGAGCTGCATTCAGGCCAACACACCAATGAACAAGGCCAAGTGGCTGGTATTTGGGTCTCAGGGCATTATAGTCTGTGAACTGTCCAGAAAGTCTTCCATGTTACTCGTTAAGCCATAGAAGAGGTGGCAGCTATAAATTGTCTACGTATTGAGGGGTGAGATGTTCTTGATCTTGTGGAATACACAACCATATATGGGCTTATGCTTCAAGCAGGGTATAAGTCCCAATCAAGTTAAACCTGTCAATTCAGGGAATAGAGGTTGGTGTGTCAACAAGAGGATGAGGTACATACGAACAACACATGTGCCCTTGTCACACCATCATACTTCACAAGAGAAACCTGGTCATTGCTTGGATCATTCTTTGAGTTGAATGTAACTACCACTACTAGAGACACAATGTTGGTCACAAACTATGGCAGACAGTGGTCAAGTAAACACTGCATGCCTCAAACAAGGACATCAATCCATCTTCGCCAGGAAACATTTATTGCCCCTGCTAGTATGCTGTGGACAATATTCTCAGCTCACGGCGGTGTGGTGAAAACGTGTAGTTGGTGGCTATACGGTCTTTCCGTCTACCTCACGTGACATTCCACTCATAGCACAACACGCCTCATTGGACAAGCAGTCATTCCTTGTTCCCCGACGACATGGGTTACACTGACCGTACCCGCGACTTCCGGCAGGTCGTTAAATCAAAGCAAGGATTGACGCCTACAACCAAGCGACGAAAAGTAGCGACCGAGACAGAGCCTCGTGATACGTTTGGAAAGCGTTACATCGAGGAGGCCCACATCATCGTACGTCCCCGTTCCTAGCGCCGGTACTTCTGATTGACGCGACTTCTTCAGCTAAATCACATCAATGCTTTAACACGTGTCCTGAGCAACATTCGCCGCCCATACCTGAATGTCGATTCTAGCTCAAGCCCTCTTGTCCGTCAAGGTCCTCGAAATCTTGACCTCAACGACTCTCAGCAATTGTGGTCAGATATAAAATATCTTTCGAACGAGGAGCGAGAGCAGATTGATCTCCAGGCCAGACTGATACTCACCCGCTGTGCGGACAGAGTGAAAGAGATGGAGGCACTCGAAAAGCGTACGTTCCGATGTCATGTCACACGAACAGTATTCTGAACCCATGGTCTGGACAGGGCGTGCAGAGTTGGCTGCACGTCGCATGAACCCACTGGCACGATTTCTCCCAGCGAGGTTGCTCCAAGGTGATTCAGCTGTGCTCCCAGAGTACTTGGCCGCGCATCATGCGAGCATAACGTGGTACCTCAGTCGGCGTTTGACCGAGGCCAGCCAGCACCAGAAGGAACTACAGGAAGAGCGTGTAAAGCGGCAATTGGAACGAACGCGTACCCTCGGGTCTAGCGCTGCTCGCGAGGTTATGGGAATAACTCCCAAGGATGTCGTACGGGGAAGGCAGCAGCCGTCGAGTGGTAGCTGGCTTGGCGGTGCTCCCTCTGCGCTCGTGTCTGGCATTGCCGCCACAATTGGTTCCACGTCTAGTCGATCTACTTCCGTCAAACCTCTCGGATCCGCATCTTCTGTGGAGACTGTGGATGACGATGAGGAAGAACTGGAGCTATCCGAGTCGCAAATTCTTCAATTCGAGACAGAGAATGCGAACATCCTTCGGTCTGTCCAGGATACATTGGAGTCGGTACAACAGGCGGAGGCGCGCTTGATGGACATCAGTAATCTGCAAATGGAGCTCATCTCACACCTCACCCATCAGACTGAGATTACTGAACAGCTCTATGAGGATGCAATAGCAACCACGTCCACAGTTGAAAAAGGCAATGTGCAACTTAGGGAGGCACGACGAAGGGCAAAGGACAGTAGAATATTCATCCTCGTGTTTATTATCGGAGCAAGTTTGTCATTACTATTCCTACACTGGTACTAGATCCCATCGGAGAATGGTATACATTATACGGTCTCATAAGTAGGCAAATCAATATACCGTCGATAAATAATAGTGACATAGCTCGGATCTAGGACGTCCGGAAAGCTAACTGAATCTCGGCCCATTCATATCAATAAGTAATTGATGCGAGCTGCTGAAGTCAAGGCTGTGCAAGGAGTGGAGCCCCTTCCCCGGCGTCTTCTGCGGATGCAGCGCATTGATTATCGGTGGTTGAATGACTGCTGCGCAGTGATTTGATTTCTCTTTCCACCAAGTAGTATACCACCCTGTTGCAAATCAGGCCACATGAAATCAGGCAAAAGAAAATCATACGAGCTTGAAATAGCGGTGATCACAATACCTCCAGCGATGAGGGAGGCATTGATGAGCTTTGTGGCTAATTGGACTGTCGTTAGATGAGCGATTACTAGCGGGGGCTAACTTACTGGTGTCCATATGATTTCTTTGTTCGCCATCGGAGAGGCTTGCGATACGGGATCCCACAAAAACATAGATTGCCACGCGAGGAAGTACGAAGAGGGTGGCGAATACAAATTGAATGAGAGTCACAGGTTCAATGCTCTAGACACGTGAGAAGTGAGGCTGCTAGAAGGCTACTTTTATCGCCAACCGAAATGACTCACGGCGAACAGAGAGTTGGAGTACACCCATGGGATGAAGGGTGAGACGCGGATAAGAATAATGAGAGGCAAACCCTTTGCACGCTGTGCGACAGAAAGGCGATCGAATGGAACAAGAGTCTGTGACACGTGAGAGCACTCACGATGACAGCTTCAAACGCCCCCCATTCTTCGTTGGCGGCCGTCCATTCTCGCAAGCGACGCCCAAAGAGGGAACGCAAGACAACAAATACGAGAGCGGAGCCAACTACGGTGGAGATCGCCGCAGGAATGAAACCTTGCATACCATAGGTGAAGCCGCAGACGTTCATGAGGGTAGAATGGCCGATGAAGGGGGGAAACGATATCAAGACTGCAGAAAGTCAGGAGGAGAGGAGGAACGAAAATGAGAGCACATACCGATCGCAACAATGAGGATGAGATGCCCATACGAAAGACGGCGAATTTCAACAGCGAGATCGTACATGAACTGTGCGATGCCACTCGGTGTGGCCCAGACGATGACAGCGATCAGGCACAGGTAGAAGAGGAGGATGGAACATATGGCAACCTAACCCTTAGTAAGTAACACGATGCGGACAGTATAATTAACTCGCCTTTCCGTAGAAGCCGAGCTCCCTGTATTTTATGGAAGCGGGCTTTACAAGAGAACGTAAGCGACCACTGCCAACGAGTGGTAGCGCCATGAGTTGAAGACTACGGAAGCAGCCTCACCTGGTGGCAGCTGCACCGTCAGGATCGCTGAGGTTAAAATTATCATAGCTAACCAAAAATAAATAAATAACATCCTTTCGGCGACACGACCTTATGGAAAAGTTCTCTGCGTTCAGAGTGAGTATCGAATACGGTCATCTCTAATCAAGCTCACTTTGAACAGGACCCGGGAACGGGAATACAGGTTTGCCTGTCCTCTCTGCCTTGATCAATACACTCCTGAACACGCGTCAATCGGTCTAGCCTTTTCTTCCGCCGGTTCCACCCTCGGAACATGACTTGGTCGTCTCTCTTTTGGCGCCAGTTCGTGTCATGTTTGCCGCTTTGCGGACTTTTGTGGTCGTCGTGATCGCCGTTCTATACTTCACGCTGGTGAACGGGTTCTGCACACTTCTGGTTCGCCAGCAGCCCCCCTCTCTCTCGGGTATGGCCACTCAATTAGGAATTAGATACCGATCCCTCCTCTTCGCGGCCTCGTACAAGGGGCGAGCACGATCGGTCTCAGTCGCCTCGCGCTGTTTGTGCTCGGTTTTCTGTGGATTCCGGAGGAGCAAGTAGTAGCTCGAAAACGGGGGTTTGTCTGACGCTGCCACCACCACCCGCTTGGTATTTATGATTGCCTTTACAGGAATTTGTCCGACGCTCACTGGAACCCAAAGGCTGGGGACATAATCGTGTCAAATTGGTGCTCCTGGATCGATATCTTGTGGCTCTCGTACCGGTATATGAACTGCCCTGTTTGGAAAGCCCAGACCTAACCCTCGTCATAGCTTCAACCCCATTTTCGTACTTCCTGTTGCCAATGAACCCAAGCTGCCATCAGCCTCATCCCATACACCTCCCAAAAAAACCCGCCCCGGTTCCGCCCCGATATCCGCCCCGCCTCGCACCGCTACCCCCCGCACACCCATCCTTGGCTTTCGTCGCGTCTCTCTCTTGGCCATGCTACGCGCCTCCGGTGCAACTCCACAGTCTCCTCTCCCTACTTCCTTCTCCCCTCTTGAACACATTCGACAATCCGCGGAACGACCCGTGGTCGTCTTTCCAGAGTGCACAACAAGCAATGCCCGCGGTCTTCTTCGATTCGCTCGCGTTTTCGAAGGCTATAATGTCCCCGTAAAAGAATGCAACGTATTCGTCATGTGCACAAGGTAGAATCCATGTCATTTCGCTTTCAAGCGTGTCTCACGGCATCGTTTCTAGGTACAATCCCCCCACCACCTTCCAACCATCCCTTGCCCATCCCATCCCATCCGCCGCATTCAATCCGCTCATTCATATCTTCACCGTTGCAACCTCCCTCTCTCCTCAAACCATGTCTGTTCGCATGCTTCCACTCTCCGAGTCTCCCTCCTCCCACTTGTTCGTGGTCAGCGCGGTAGTCCCAGACCCGGTCGGTGACACCCTCTCCGAAGTCTGCGCCGTCTTAATTGCAAGACTTGGGAAAATGAAACGCATGGGATTTGGTTGGGAAGATAAGGTTTCTTTTTTAGATCTCTACTTCAATCGGCGGAGGTGACGACCCTAAGGCCTATTATCCTCGTCTGGCGAAAATTATATTCGACTCATCGACCCTGCTTCGCGCACAGAAGTTTCATCTGCGGATCACTCGCGCGAAGTCGCCCCCAAAGGCTAATCTCCACAGATCATTCATCAATGATCGAGCGTTTACATCAGATATATACCTTGATCTGAGCATCGACAGAGCAGTGGAATAATATACAATTGTGACCCACAGAGCTAGTTACGGGTGCTGTCTCCAAAAAAAATATATAGGACTATGTTACGAGGTTGGTGTATTTAGTACGTCTTGCATCAAGGCAGACCACCTCTCGTCCATGACTGACTCGCCTGACATCAAAATATCAAGGCTCTCCGGGATGGCCTCCATGGAGGAAGATGGACAGAAAAAGTTCGCATCAGAAAAGCTCCTCATAAACTCGTCGCTAAAGGCGGGCGACATATAAGTCTGCTCTGGTGATAGTCCAGAAGACATGGAAGAGAACGTGTAGGCAGAATTTTGGAGGAAGTTGAGTTGGGTCGGCAAAGCATCAGCAATGACCGTTTTGGGACTAGGGCCTGCAGGCGGCGGCAGCATCGATAAGTATTCAACGAGTGAAGGATGGACTTCAGGCGTGAGGTCCGAATGAGCTTGGCTATCGTCCGAAATCGATGGTGAGCTCGGAGTACTCGCCGCGACCGACGGCGATGACCCCTGCTGAGCATTTCTTCGACTCTTCTGTGAGAGAATCTTGCTAACAAGAATTTGCGTCTGGCCCCCGAACACCGCCAATTCATCGACACCAGTCTCTGGGAGCAAGGCAACAGGACCGCTACGATAGGAGCTAGTATTATGAACAGGCAACCCCCCTTGTACTTGTGTAGCCTTGGCTTTCAGGTGCATCAACACAGCCTGGATCGCAGCCATTCACTGGCATGCCATGACGGGGCGAAATCACAACTCACCAGTCCGCTTTTTGCACGAGGAGATGTGGTTGCACCGCTCCTGAACAGGTTCAAAGCTAAATCGAGTTCTAACTGTGCGGCAGGCGCCATCGTGGAAGTTGGTGCCCTCGTGACGATAATTCCAACAATGACCTAGTATCGTGATATGAGTACATAGAAGGCTACTTGAGTGACCGAACTGACTGCAGCAGACAATAGATGGCTCCACACAGTCCAAAATCGGGAGAACAATTCGGGATATTTCTGGTAATTCATTGCAGTGGTCTTTATGATTGCCGAAGCGCATCGGTAGGCGGCAAGAAAAGAGGGGGCAAAAGGGCTACGAAGCGGGTTAGAAGGAAAATCTAGCATAGCCTGTGCAAAGAAGCTGCGGTGCAAGAACAACATTGCTAACGCGCATCATACATCGTGAGTGTGAGCCAAGTGCATCAAGTTGGGAAAACATACTGGTAGTCCTGAACTGAAACAATATACGGCCCCTGATATACGCAGTTGGTGTAGCATACTCGTCGATAGCGCTGGAGCGGTATAGATTCAGCGAAGGAGGGAGGACTTTCTCCCGAACCTTCCGGTCCAGCTCTATAATGGTTTCATACGACGGTGGCGTCGCAGTAAGTGTAAGTTCGACCACTGGAATGAACACATCTTTTGTAAAAGAGTACTTCCAACGAAAAACTGTCAAGCTGATTGAGGAAAGGAGGGTAGCGATACGGAGTAGAGGAAGCCTCACAGCCTGTCTCTGTTTCACCCTTTTCATTGATAGTTGTTGTATCATCTTCCGGAAATTCACAGTCAACATACGTCAGACTAATTGAGGGTGGGCGCCCAAGAGCCATGCACTGTACGAGTTGTCATGTGCTAGTACACCAGCTATCGGTAAACTTACGTGAAACATATCGGAGGATACAAGTTCCCAGAAGAGAGTCCGGCGCCGCTGAATCGCCTTTGGGGTCATGTTGAACCGCGCAGGGTCGCGATCTAAACATTGATCAGAGCTCATTCCACTCCGAATATACGGACGTACGTAGCCCGATCTGCCGAGACAAATTAGTGTCGACTGACAACAGCAGAGAGGACATACGCTCTGTGAAAGTTTATTTGCGATTGAAATAATCGACCAAGCACTGTCTAACGTAGGTTGCCTCCCGTGGTTCCCGTAGTAATATCCCAACAGACTTAAAGCCTGCAGTGTTCGAAGAGTGGGTAATTCGTAGACTGGCCGTATCGACAGTGCTAGGCGGCCTAAATGGGAGTAATTTTCAGCTTCAGTGTTGTACGGCGGGAGTGTGAGATCTGAGAGGGCGCCAAGGGCGAAAGTCATGTACAAGACAGCCAGAATATGTGGGGAAATGTCACTCTTGTCCCCTTGAGGCTCTTGTTTCCTACCCTTCGCAAAGGCATAAACAGGAGCCAGGGTTTCGTCAATGAGCTCTTCCCGGGAAATCGGCCGAAAAACCCATGCGGCGTTTTCTAGATATGTCTCACAAAGAGTGGTAGCACGCGGATACTCCGGGAGAAGATCGAACAGCTCGTCCAAGAGCTCAGACCGCTGGCCCTCATCACTGATGCCTGCAACGTTGAGAGGGACG
>JBBPTY010000089.1:0-32288 GCA_038094335.1 Tylopilus aff. striatulus | reverse complement strand
TTCTCCCTCTGGGAACCATGGTGTCTGGTACGCTCATGACGAGACACCTGCGGCGGCGGGGATGAGTTCCGCGTGCGATAGTCGTCGTAATCGCGGTCACGTCCTTGATCACGACGATCACGCTCACGCGCTGGGGGAGCCGCAGCTTGCGGGGTGTCTTGATAACGCTCACCCCTCGATCGCGTGGGCCCGGAGCTTGAATACTCCTCGCGATAAGAGTGAGCCTCCTTGGAGGAGTGATGTTCGCGGTTGGAATAACCACGTTCGTGTGAGGGTTGATCATAGGGGCCCCCACGCCTGACAGGATACGCTCAGCGTTCAACGGTCGATCCAGATCGGAATCAAGACTCACGATTGCGTCGAGGGGCGGGGGCATTCCCTGGTACGCACGGTCAACCATCATCGTCAAGCGCCCAGAGATAAGGGCCCGCTCACCTCGCCCAATGGCCGCTTTCGCCACACCTAAAGCATGCACCTGGTTCGTCGGACCGTCTGTACGACCGCCCACGGCCGTGCGACGGCTCGACTCTGATTTTGTTGCCCATGAAGTAGCCTTCATGGTACCTGGCGACGCTTTCTTCGGCAGCTTCCCTGCTATCGAACTCCTAAACAGATCCCCCCCAGGGGATTTCAACAACGGACACGAGGGAGAGACGCCCCGAGAAAACGGCTTACCACGAAGCCGTATCCGAGCCTTGAAAAAAAAAAAAACACAGGAGGTAGCGTCAGCAAAAAAAAAAAAAAAAAGCGCCCGGGGCAGGACGACAAGAAACGCACTTGAGCTCGATTGCGACGATGTTGCCTATCTTTCCAAAGCAGTTTTGCAGGTCCTCCGGGCGGGTGTGATCAGGGAGGCCACCGATGTACACCTTGTTCGGCTAAGTGGCGCAGAGTTTCAATAACCGGGGCCAGAGAAAGGGGGAAGAAAGCGCAGGAGGGGACAGAGCCAGCAACAAGCATGATTCCAGAGACAAGCAAGCACAGACAAGAGGACCAATCGGGGTGTCTCCCGGGTATCGAAAAAGGGCGGCGCCGTACAAAGTCCAAAGCCCATGACATGAACTGCGAGGGAGGCTGCCCAGGGCGGCGTGGAGGAAGAGAGGCAGCAGAGCAGGGACTCAACAGGCAAAAAACGAGATGATAAGACCTAAGCACCTTGACTTGTCTGTCACGAGTAGGTTCCGTCCTTGGTTCTTCGAACGACTTGCCCATATCAGCGGGATCGTCGAGCAGTTGGAGGTCGCCAGCGCCATTTTCGAGATCGTGAGCGGTGGTTGGGCCCATTGCAGCGTCGAGGTCGTCGTCAGCGATGCTCCACTCGGCGTGTGTCTTTGAGCCCATTGCGGAAGGTGTCTCGGGAATGATCCAAGTTTTGTTTTCCTCTTGTTTGTCTTTTTTTCATTCCCACCAATCTCAGCAAATCATTATCCAATATCTACATTATTTTGATAAAGCTAGCCAAAATCAAGTCCAGTGTTCGACAGAGTCCTCCTATAACAGAATCCACAGTCCACTGAAAACACTAACAACCCCAAGTATGAGAACGCTGCCAACGGCCCGCGTGTCGATCGCAACAGCGCCATTGGTGCTGGGCTTGGAGCTCGATCCCCCACCGCCGCCGCCACCGGAGCTACCAGAACCCCCAGCAGGAACGGTGGGAACAGAGGTGCCAGTTGCACTCGCCAAGCAGGATGTAGCTGCCGCGTTGGCCGCACTCGTACCCGTGGGGGCGCGAGCGTTGATGGTGCCGTTTCCCCCAAAGGAACAAGCCTGGGCATTGCTGCCGCTGTCAAGATAGTATTGGTTCATCACCCAAGACAACATGACCGCTGCCCATCAATAATGTGAGCAACTCACTCAAGTATGTGGGAAAACGATACGCACTAGGGTCACACGCGGAGACGGCGCCATACACACCCGATGTCCCGTTGGCTGCAATCGGACTGCAGCTACCGCCAATTTGTCCCAGTTGAGTGCAACCATAGTCAAGTAGTGCACCGACAATAGCGCTATAATTCGAGGTCGACGGAGTGAATTGACAGCTCAGGTTGTTCTCTAAGCAGGTGCAAGCGGCGAGGTTGGGAGTGGGTGGTAATGTTGTGGAGGCAAGCATCGTCGAATTTTGTGCTGGGCAGGTCGGGAAAGTCGTCGATCCAGCAGCGCTCATGGAGGGCGAATTAGGGGGGGAGGCACCGGTGTACTGCTGCTTGAGGTTGTTGAAGTTCTGGTTGACCGTGACGGTGGTACCATCAGAAGATATCGCAACGAGACCGTAGTCACCTGCTGCACTGGTCGCAGGGAAGTAGGAGAACGCAAGACCACCCGACCAGACAGGAGACATGTTCGAGCTTAGGAGAGACGTGGTCTCACTCCAGTCCGTCACGGGTGTCGTGGGGCAGCCGTACTCGCTGAAGTAGGCGGGAATGTTGTAGCCCGAGAAGAGAGCTTCCGTCGTGGCATAGCCTGACGACTGGAAGGTCAAGGATCCACACCATTGGCTACACAGGCGTTAGATCAGAAGCGCAGGCGAGTCGAGGTGCTTACTAGTTGTTAAGTCCGTACAGATCGATTGCAGCGCTACCCGAATTGGAGCCCGAGGGATCACAGGAGAGGTATTCGGCAAGGGGAAGAATCCAGGATGCGTCGCCATCTATGGCGGCGTATCCGACGAGAGCGGTGGATTTGATAGAATTGCTGTGGAAAAAGGGTCATTCACCATGCTGCGGAAACAACTTTAGAACTTACAGGTACGCCTTCACATCGCGGGCGGCTGCTTTTACAAATGTAGCGGCGGCCGTTCCATTGGAGGCAATGACGACTTCATTCCCAACATTGTAAGCGAGGACATTGTCATATTTTGAGAACACTTGAATAGTCTCGATGTACTGGTCTAGAAGTGCAGTAGTCCACGAGGGGGAGTCGCGATTAATGGAGCCGTTGACAGGCAAAGACAAATCAATGCTGTGAAACGGTCAGGTACGCCGCCCTGGAATTCAACTCGCCACTGCTTACATGGTATAAATACCAGCACCGCTCAACATTTGCATACATGCATCGTGGTTTAGAGCAGAGTTGACACTGTAGGCACGAATGGTGTTGACGCCGAGCTGCTGGAGATATGGCAAGTCACGCTGACAGGCAGTGCCATTAGCCAAAGGATCGATGTAAGTGGAGGGTTCTCCGAAAGGATTGTTTGCGTTCGCGACGACCTGGCCTGGAGACGAAAGTGAGTCATTGCGAGACGGGAGGGGTAGGAAAGTACGCGCCCTGCTCCTGGTATGCGACGCCCTTGATGTAGAATCTGTTGCCATCGGCGGTGTAGAGGTATCTGCCGGCGCGAGATACTGTCTGAACGGCTTGCACGCCAGACAGAATGGCACTCGCGAGTGTGAGGACTGCGGGTGGCAGACGCATTGTTGAACGAAGGAGCGGGTGGATGGGATCTAAGAGTATTTACTGTAGTCGACGAACTTGGGTGGCGGGGAAAGAAAAGTTGATCCGGTTATATTTACCATGACACGTGCCGAGACAGCCGAAAAGCTGGCCGAGACCAGGAACCATACTGAAAATAACATTGCACAATAAGTACACAAGGTGGTGCTGCGGCATGGCTCGCCATTAAACAGACATTGCTTTAGATGTGTTGAAGATGAAGGGGCTGTACAAATGCGGCAGATATAGAGGCATGAAAAAAATAAAGGAGGGCAAGATAACTCGAAATGTTCAGAAAGCAAGACCAAATAAAAGCTATGGTGTATGCCGGACCCAAAGTACAGGTGTGCAAGGTGACATGATTGAAGCTGGCCGATCCCCATAGGCTCAAAAGGGTACTCCGGAGCGACGGCGTGTCGCAAGCAACAAGCAACATGGAGGTATCGATAGAATATACATAGAAATATGGCATTAATGAGCGGCTAGTGGTGGGTGGCTGGGTCGTGATCGACCGAGTGCGGCTTGCGCAGGATGTTTACATCCCGTATCCGTAACTCTGGTAGGGATCGCTCAATGGTCCAGCGAAAGCAGTACCAAAGCTCACGTTAGCATACGCCGACACACCAGAATAGCCCCCAGCGTGGGTATGCGGTGGTGTCAAACTGGCATTATGTGGCGAGTTGTTTTGTAAAACATATCCATCGATAGAGCGCGCTTGCAGCGCATGTAGTTGAGGTGCCAGGTGCGAGTACGTGCCTTGAGCCTGCATTCCATACAGGTTAGCCTGGGATCCATATATATCTGCCATCGGGCCGTTATGGTGGATACTTTGTGGGAGGTGCCGCCCAGCAGCAGCAGCAGCAGCAGCAGAGGGATGAGCCATGCCAACCGCCTGCCCGTTGAGACCCATGCTCATCATTTGATGTCCGTGGTATCCGCCGTTGTACGTGTCTACTTGCTCACGTTGAAGCTTGTTTTGAATCCGTTTACCGTAAGGAGTGTTGCGGATGAGTGGCAGAACAGGGCGAATACCCTCAACAAGCAGAGCGCGTTGGTTAGGCTCCGCATAGTCAAGTGCAGTCTAGATGCTGTTAGTGGATGGTATTCCCAACGAGTCTAAAAACTGACTTGAACGCAATAGTTGCCATACGAGTCACGCAGCAACTTTTCCAAACGAGAACGATTGAGCAATTCTTCGATGAGCATTTTTCTAGTGCTGTGTTCGGCTACGCGAATACACTAAACCGGATACTAAATAACGTTTCATGCACATGACGAAAAAACACACCTTTTCAATGACATTGGAGCTGAACTTCTGAACCGAAAGAGCGCATACATTTCCTGTGAACTGACGAATAACAGCATCGCTGAAGCGATTGTCGTTCAGGTCCAAAATGTACTGTACCACCTAGTAAACGGGAAGAAAATGTTAGAAACCCGACAAGTGTAATTATCAACGTTTCAGTTGTGCTCACGTAGTTCCCATAGGGGTCCTGGACCAACGTAAGGGCATTGTAGGTAATCTCGTTCACAAGTTGGACACGTTGGTGGTCAGAAGCGTGGTCGATGCACCGTTGTAACACACAACACCCGTGGCGGTGAGTCGCGACCTCCACGCAATTAGAGGCGACGGCATTGTAAATAAACTGCGAAAGAGGAACGTTCACTTAAAGGCGATCAAAGTAGGGGGACAAAATTTACCTGATTGTCCTCGGGGGCGAGCTTGTTGAGACACTTTTGTATGACGTGATTGCCATTGAGGTCCTTGATAAGCACAACGACATGGAGGCTGAGTGCGAGAATTATAGAGTGGATCTGGGCATCATATGTTTGATCAGTCTAAACTCTTCCGTAAGTCTGGAAGAGAAGAGATGGAGGAGCCAGACTTGCCTGTCGTCTAGTGGACAGGAAGTCTATCATTTTTTGTACAGCACGAGTACCATGCATGTTGAGTGATATATTGACCAGGTCCTGCGCAACCGATTCGCAGATCACATTCCTTTGTTCGTCCGTAGAGTGTTCTAATAGCTTCTGACACAGGTAGTTACCAAACGGGTCTTTGCTTGATCAGTGTCAAGTCAACGTCATCCGTATGTAACACCCACCTGTCATTAGATCGGCAAAGTGGCTAAAGGTTTCACGGAAAATCATGTCACGATGTTCCGCAACACCTTCCTCGAGTTTCTTCTGCAAGTACCGGCAACCATGTTGATCCTTGCACAACATGGGAATTTCACCTTGGAGATCCTCGATACGGGTACCAGCAAACCGATTAACTAGGGGTGCCATCAACTTGCTTGACTAGCCATCAAAATAATAAAGAACTCACGGTCTACCTCACCCCGCTTATGCTTAGGACCGTGGAGACCATTCATCTTGCCATCAGGTGCACCACCTCGCCCGAGACTGAGACCATAACGAGACCCGTTGTGCTGATAGAGAGCGGTCGACCCACTCGAACCGTTCGTAGCAGGAGCATTCCGCCCGATATTCTCCTGAGCATAATTTCCATGACGAGAACCTTCTAATTGATTAGTAAGGTACACCGAGTCGACACCATATTGCTGTAGTCGATGATAAGGCACATAAAAAATAACAACAAGAAACGACATTACCTCAAATGACAAACTAGAATCGCTGAATTGGCTGGATGGTAGCCGAGACAGCGAAGGCTGGATCTCAGCCTTTGACGGCTCCTCGACATGTTGGTTCCCTTGAGGTGTGCCCGGAATTAGATGGTTGCTACCGTTCGAAATAGACAAAGGCGTCGCAGGAACAGATCGTGTCGTATTAAGACCGTCGAGAGGCCCAGAGGGGGATCCTCGACGGGACGTCGGCACGCCAGATGAGCTGAGAGCCATCTGTGAGTGCTGTCCAACATGCGGGGTCGACGTCCCAGTCATCGAGCCAAGTTTCCCGCCGTGTTCTAACGAAGAGGTCAACGTAAGGGTCGGATTCGTGACCGTGCGACGTTCGGCTCTAGAGTTCAAGCCATCTGGACCGCGGGGGTTGTTCATGAACTGGGGCCATTCAGAGGGTTGCTCAGCACGACCTGAAAAAGAGCTTCGCGGCGAGGTCTGGGGGCGATGAGCAAGGTCCAATGCTGCGGAAGACGTCGAAATCTATCCGACGATATGAAAAAAAAAAATGAAACACGACGGTAAAGGGCGAACCTTATTTGCATACGAAGCGAACTTGTCATCATCCGACGTCGGAAGGTTCCTCATGGCGTCTTGATAATGTAAGGTTCAGCAGACTAAACAGGCACAGTTAGAACTTACTGTGCATCTCTTGGTCCAATTGCTCGTCAAGCATCATCCCAACGTTGTACTGTTGGCCAGGACGAGCATGTTCATCCTCATACCGCCCTCTAGCCATCATAGACTGGGCGACGATACCAGGACTGGGAGTCGCACGAATGGGCCTATCACCTGAGAGAGCCATACCCCGGAAATGCTCTACCAACTCTTCGTCATGACTGCTGGTGGAAGTACGACGACTGGCTGGCATGCTCTTGGCGCCAGCACGGTTGAACTGCCCATTGACAGCGTGGCCTGAACCAAGCTCAGGCGAGAGATCGACGGAAGGGGCGTAGGCGACCGACTTGCGCTTGTCGGCGACGGCAGAACCAACGGCTTTGGAGAGGATGTCGACGTCGACAGAAGAATGCGACAATGCCGATTTGATGAGATTGTCCCCTTGCAACACCATGTTGACACGCGGCGGCGTGGTCGGTGCGGAGACGGCCAAACCGACCGAGTCGTAGGGGATGGTAAGCAACTCCTGCGCTTGCTGCTGTTCCAAGACCCGCATCTGCTCTTCGAAGACTTTTCGCTGAATAGCGCGCTGACGTTCGTGCTCCAAACGCCTTAGCTCTACACGCTAGGTCAAGGAAAAGTGGTGAGACAACGAGGGAGAGGGAACAGATGGAACATACAGCTGAAATGTCGGGCATATTCGTACCGAGCCTCGCAGCCTGGCGCAAATAAAATTAAAATTAAAAGCGGGCGCTTCCACGAAAGGGAACATACCGAGTCTGCAAGGTCGAGGAAAGCAGGTGGGCTCTGCTTTCTACCGTCGGAGGCGCGATTATCGGCGGAGGTATTAATGTTGTCCATAGTGGTCATCTTGAATAGTAAACAGGAAGACGACTTTTCTGGGAAGAGAAGGTGGAGACAGAAAACAAATTGAACGAAGAAGCGAGATTAGGGAAAAGAGATGCTAGTTGCACAGTGGTAATCCTGGGAGGGGAATTGAAGTGAGAAGAGATACGCGAGGTGCGGCATCAGGAAGAGACCTTGAAGCCAATTTTGAGCCGAATTCTAGAATGGACTGATGATACAATGCGGCCAAGAGGGCTATATGCGGAGTGTACGCGGTGTGTAAGAGCAAGAGGATGCACGATGAAGAGGAGGACGCACCTGTTTGAAGACCGGGATTTTGGGAGCGCAATGCAAGGGAGGACGCTGGATGTCGAGTCGTCAAGCCCAGCGAATTTAAGGCACCTCGGTAGTGCGTGGGGATCAAAAACGGCTGGGCGTACCCTCATTTTTTTCAAAGTCCGCTCACTAGGGAAGATATGTCTTTTTTCTTCTGTGTTTTGTAATGCCGATCTTGTTGAAACAGCAGAACGTGTACAACAAGACATGTCATCAGTATCAACGTTGATGGTAGTAGTCCACTCCCATTGCTGGACCATTGCAATAATTACAACTCACAATTGACGGATGATGTCGTGACACTACCGCGGTGCCGCCGCCAAGGTCGACGTCCCTGTCAATTCACTCCAACCCTTACATGCTTTGGTCATCCCCCCGCCGCGGCTACTTTAGTCGTGCTATGCCCACCCAAGCCTAATCTTGCTGCCACGCGGGTCCGCCTTCCTCTCCGGAAAGAACGATTCATATCACATCACACAAACGGATCTGCAGTAACTACAGTCGACACGCCAGTCAGCGTTGTCGTCTCAGCCACCTTTTCCTCAGCAGAGACTGCACCGTTCGGCACTTGCTCGTCCCCCATCGGCTTCACATCTGCGGTCGCGCTTTCTTCCGCGCCTCCAATAATCACGCCTTTGATGGTTCGCCGATCGTCATCATCCTCTGTCTTCCCTGCTCGACCAATCTCCGCAGCTTCCGAAGAGCCCGGCGGAACATCAGTAGATGCACCACTTTCCTGGCCTTCTTCAGCTGTATCCGCTGCGGATCTCGCCGACTCTGGTACACTGTTGGTCGGATGGCGTGAACGAAAGAATCCCGGAAGAGGGGGAAATCCGAGGGAAAGCTTCGAATACCGCGCAAGTGTGCTGCCTTCACTTTGTCCAGCTTTCGGCGTCGTCGCACCATCACTTGCACAGGCTTGTGACTCTTCAGGTAGCTCAGCAGTAAGAAGGCGTGGACTCCGCTCCGCCTTCGGTGTTTCAGACGTTCGGTTAACAACCGTTGGAGATGCTACACGAGGAGGCGTCGCTAGACCCACTGTCGAAGGCGAGTCCTGATAACGTGAGTCGCTTAGGTTCCGCATTAGTACCGTCGAACAAAGAGCACACCCGGATCACTGACCTAGCACTAGTACACTCCCCGTCAGTAAGCGTGAGTAGTAAATTCTTTAAATTAGGTAGCGTATGTCTCATATCGAGTGCTCGCAGGTCTCGGTCTGCCATAAGCTAGCGCAAAAAATCAGAGTCGCCTTCAAGAATCAATCTCACCGAACTTGCCATTTCTATATCTTTGTTAAGAAGGAAGACCGCATATTCAAATCGATACGTATCCACGCCTTTGGAGAAGAGGGGAAACCTACAGCTTGTTAATCAAGCATCCATATCTAGAAGACGGCTCACATTCGGGGGCCAACCATCGCTGAGATGTTGTCTCTGATCAAGCTCCTGCTCCCAATATACGTTATTGGGTAAACAAGACCCTTGCCCATATACACGGAGAGGAGCTGCACAAGATGGGCCGCATATCCCAGTGCTGTGGCCACAGAATCCTCTGTGACCTCCTTGTGAGATGAGAGCGACAGAGGCGGCGCGGGTTCATTGGAATTAAACGGGATAGGTAAAGGAACGGCGAGAATGGTGAAAAGAAGTTCCAAAGGGGATAACAGTTCGATTGGGTATATCGTAGCAAGCGTCGATATGAGTGACGTCCGGATGAGTGGGAGGCGATTTCGGACGGTAATGAGGTTGTTCCTAAACGGACATGTCAACGTAAAAAAAGAAGCATGGCTTGGCCTAGACCCTACCTCTCCTCGGTGGCTTCGGCCACTTGATCCGAGAGCACATTCGTTTCTTGATCTTGCTGCACCTTCGCCTTTGTGAGAGAGTCTCTCCGGGTTTGGATCTGCATTCGACGCGTGGCAAGTTTGTCGCGCACTAAAATTGACGAGTGTCAAGCGTGTCGCGTGGCGATACGAAGAAGCACGATCTCAACATACAGCGATTTGATCCTTCAATTATGGCCAGCGCTTCGGCCCGTCGGTCTTCAATTCGCGCCTGACGTTCGGATGCTTCGCGTTCCTACACACAGTTAAGGTTCATAGCGGCAACTACATAATACGGCAGGCGCGCAATCATGTACGCACCGAATTCAATGCGCTACCTTTCGCAAGACATACATTAATTTCTTTGATGACGTCATAAAGCGACTCTTCCGTATCTCGTATGCGAGCTTGTACAGTCGCCAATCTGGGAAAGTGAGCCAAACGACGCCCACATGCCCGTTGGGGTCAACGTACTGCAAAAGTTCCTCAGAACTGGCCGTCCTCGCCTCCAGCTTACGGGATCTCCGGGGGATACCTAATAACGACTGGCTACCTTGTATTATTTCGTGGGGTAACGAAGGAATTGCTTGTGTAGCTTGAAGGAGTCTACGACCTTCCGATTCTGGATCCGTATTATAACCCGAAGGCGACGGTGATCGCGACTGTGACCGCGAGCGGGACCAAGCAGGAGGGGGCAGATGAAAGCTTTGGCCAGTCGGCAAGAAGGTCATCACGAGCGTGTTCGACGGCAGCTGCGACGGGTGATTCTCGAACTATGAAAGCCACACGACGAAGGTGAGTCATGCGCGCCCTATATCGGTCTCTGGTACCTACTTCAGGAGAGAGTGGTATGAGGTTGGACAAGAAAAAATCCCATTCTTCCAGCACTTTCCACCGCGAGGTTCCAGATGCGCCTCCGGAGTCGTCGCTGTCCTTCTTTTTGCCCTTGGCATTTCCCAAATGCATGGCATTGAGGTCGATTTTGGTCCAAAGCTGGATTCTAAGCCTATCAGCGCTCAAGTTCGTGTTGTCTGCGAAATCGGACTGGGACAACGCATCGAGGCTGTAGAGTGGATTCGTAGAAGGACGATGTATCGGTGAGATGAAATTAGGGACTTTGGGAAACCCGGGTGTTTCTGTGGAAGACGGTAGCGGAGATTGATCACTCGAAGACTTTTGCAGTGGTGCAGAAGACGACGGCCGATGTGTCTTTACGACTGATGAGGATGAAGGAACACGCCGTGACATGGGCGATGCTTTCCCCTTTAATGCGGAAAAGCGTGAACTTCCATGCGATACAGGAGGAGCGGAAAGCGTTTTGGCCGTCCCTATGCTCGGAGACCGGGGTGCCCTGGCTTCTTTGCGAGCAGATGGTGTCGAGAGATTGGAACGTGCCGCCGATATGATGGGTGATAGGGAGGGCCCGCTGTCGGAACGAGATCTTGATTTCCCATTAACTAACGGCGGCGATAGGGAAGGAGGTGGTGGCGGTTCGGGAACGTATATTGTGATGAAGGTCTCCACGAGACGTGACCTCACGACCCTCTCCAAGGTCCGCTGTGAATGATCAAAATAGAGCGTGGACCTGTGGATATTCGAAACTGCACCGGTCGCGGTCGCAGACGAAAAGCTCGACGAGAGACGGTTCGGAGAGACTGTCGAGGTCGTGCGGACTCGACTTGGTCTTACAATCGGGGTGCCGGTGTTGTTCAAAGGGCGGGAGACATTCCCCATTGTCGACCCTGCACCTGGAAAGCCCGGGCGTGAGTGTGTCCTCCGCCGTCCCCTTCCCTCGCCGCCGCCTCTTATTTCATCTGCGACCCTGGTGGTGTCCTCCACGACAACACTCTTATTGACGGAAGTCGAAGATATACGTCGCGATCGTCTACGCAGCAAAGTCACGTCAAGGTCATCGGACAAGTTCCCTAGTGGTGTGAACTGGGAATGTGCTGCAGGTTGAGACAGGGCTGAAGCAAATGCGTCGCGGACGGGAAAGGGCGTGAGATTGCGTATTTGGATAGACGTCAAGTGCCGCAAACGGCGTTGAAAGTACGCCTAGCGTACGAGAGAGAGGTTGAAGTATGCACGCGTGCACGAGGACACGGCGACACGCACCTCGCTGTGACCTTGTTGCAAGTCTGGGGTGTCGAAGCTGGGCGACCCTGGTGTTACCAGCGCGTCCTGAGCCCCATTCGACATAACTGGGGGTCGAGATGTCTGGATGTCAGTAGCGGAAGCGCCGCAAGCGGGTGGGCTTTGACTGTACCGGGCGCGTGGAGTCTGACCAGACTTTTGCCTTGTCGGAGTGGCCTTCCCCCCCTTGCCTTGCCTTTCTTGGACGCTCACCGGTCACCATGCAGACTCAATCCAACAACGATTCTGTGGCCAATGTTGCACCTGGACGGCCAGCAGGCCATTCTGGTGCTATGCCGCCACCGCCTGCATCAATGGGCACGAGTGTCATATTGGAGCGTGAGGCAAACGCACTCTCCTCGTGCTTTAAGGCAAGTACGACCTTAATCACGCTCAGTTGTCTTACTTGACTTCGAATAGAACGCAGTCGTAAGGACGGGCCAAATATACGCCTTTCATGCCGACTCCCGTAGGCTGTAAGTCAATCAGGGTCTCGTTCAGAGAGAGATGACCTGACACCACCCATCATGACAGTGGGGTCAACAAGTATGCCCCCCACCCCCCACCTACACTCACAGCCTCTCTCGGCCGCGAACTCGAAAAATACGACCAGGTTTGCGATGCCATCGAGCTGCAATTGGTGAGCACCTTCCCCGCGTCACCAATCACGCTTGAACTTGGTTACATCAGATGCGTGCCATGTCAGTCTTGAGACGAGATTTAACTCGTGAAGAACGTCGGGTGCGAGAGGCAGAGCAAGCTGCTATCACAGCTCAAGCATCCAAATTTCCGGTACCATCCGTCGAGGCAACTGACGCGCCACCCTCCTCTGCTCTGGGCCAACTCTCACCACAGGGACACGCTCAGCACATATCCATGCGACGCCCATCTGCCATCTCATTATCTTCTCTCAATCGAAGTGCTCTTCCACCAAAGCTTGACCTCTCTTCGTCTGCCATGCGTATTTCTGCAGAGGAGGTAGCATTATTCCCAAGGGGTCTTGTCCCGTCTCCCGTATCGCTCGCCCCGAAATCAGCGCGTCCATCAGCAACCGCCGACATCGATTTAATGGCCGCATTCGCCTCAGCCGCAGCTGCTAACTCGAGCAGCCACCGTGTCGACATCGATCTGACAGACAGTCCACCGGCCCTGATGACTGCTGCCGACCCAGCTCTCGGTAGTTCTGCTGACAAACCCATCGAACTCGACTTCGAGAACATGGACATGGAGATGTCGGACATGACGAATCTCTTTGGGGACGTCCCAGAATCCACCTCTGGCGAGGGCCGCACGACGGTGGATAGCCTTTTTTCTCCTGCCACCGCCGATTCGGGGGCACCATTATCAGTGAACGAGGGTTTACAGGCTCAAAAGAGCGGAACGACAAACGTTCACATTGATATGGAAATATTGGGCACGCTCAACGCTGAACACAGTGGTCGGGGAGAGAATTTGTTTGGTCTGGTAGCCAGTGGGTCGGGTGGCAACAATCAAAGGCTACATCCCGAGAACGGCGGGGCTCCACCACCGTCATTGTCGTCTGGTTTCCCTCAGGCTGGCATGCAAAGCAGTGTGGGCGGTTTCGATTTGACCACGCCGGACATGTCGAACCTCGACCTGTCAGCTTGGCAGAATCTGACGGACATGGGCGCACTTTTCAACATGCCTTCGACGAGCAACCAAGAGGGTCAGAAATGAGATATCGACGCTTCGGCTAATACTACCTCACTAACGTCTACAACCCAAAAACCTGATCATATTTCCACTTCTACTAAAGACACTAAGGAGTCCTTGTAGTGAGGAATTTATCTAGCTTCTTCCTCAGAGGGTGATTGTTGTGGACCCCGATGGCACACAGTGTGTTGGCGAGGTCTCTAACAAGACTGAGTCGCTCCTCTGCATTTACTTCCTGCACCTCCAAGAGTTCGCGCACTGCACGTGCAAGTCGACTCTTGGGAAGATGCGACTTGTCTCCAACGGGAGTAGCTCCCGGTTTCCGTTTCTTCCCTTTCATCTTTGGCGCTGCCAACAAGGGTTCGATAAACTCCGTCCTAAACCTCCTCAATGCCAAAGGTGTCAAGGGCACGACACGATCGAGTGTACTCGCAGCCTCAGCACACTGTTCGGCCAGCGCCAGGCTCTCAGCCGGACCACTCTCCTCGTGCCCCCACTTCTTCAACTCCTCCATCCGCTTCTCCTTCAACTTCTGGGCAATCTTCTCTCGCGTGTCTCCTTGCTCGATCGACTTGGCGACTGCATCGAAAATATCGCTCAGCGTGAGCCACCCCCGATCCTCGTCCACGGCACGCTTGACGTAGTGTCTATTCACGTAATTAAGGAGTCGGTTGACGGCGTGCGCGCCGACGTTGTAGCGCTTGAAACACGGGACGATGTACTGCACGAGCGCCGTGTCGTCCTCGGGTGCGCCCAACAAGAGCTCGCGGGCGTGGTCCATGTAGTACTTGTCGAGGTGTTCGTAGAGATCGGTGCCGCTCGCCTGCCTGCCCGTGGCAGCGGTGGGGGTAGTGGATCTGGCGTTCAGCGCCACCACCGGCAACGGCTCGACTCGGAGAGGCTCGCGCGGGGACCGCGCGTTCGTGGCCTCGGACTGTGCGGTGAAGTAGTTGTAAGTAGCGGTGTGGATGCCCATGTGGTAGGCGATGTCGATGGCGGGTGCTTTGTCGGAGGCGTTGGTCGAGGAACGGACGATGTGGTTGAGCGCGGGCAGGATGTAGCCCCAGAGGGAGGAGAGCGACGCAGACGGGTTGGCACTTCCTGCAGAAGGGTTCGGCATTGGCGGCAGGAGCGCTGCGATCGCCTCAGACTGCTTGCCCTTTCCTTTGGACATGAGGGACACCTAGAAAAAAAAATAAAACGGACGAGCGCTAACGAGGGACTGCTGAGGGTTGGCGTTAGGACGCTGTTGGGAGTGGGCGACATGTTCACGCACATAACTTTATTAGTCTCAACGATGTTGTCATGCACCCAGTTTGATCAGGGTCAAAAGACGTTATGGTCTCGCACAACCTGCTTCCCGAGCTCAACCGACTCGGAAGCTGGGAAACACCGCTAGGCGAGGATGGTGCCGGCGGCTGCAAGGTACGCCCCTGACTACGAACAAAACCATTTATCGACATTATATGGCCATACCCGTCCACTCCATCGCTCCATGCTTGGGGACAAGATCTCTTATCGTTGCGCACGTACGTAAGTCATCCCAGGGAATCCACACACAAGAGAGCCGATAAGAGACTCGTAATCAGGTTGCTCCATCCAACGGTGCACCAGTATTCATCCATGTTGTAATCTGCATGGGGGCAAGCATTCGATCACAAACGTACCGAGCCAAGTCATCAGCACCCCTTGGACGCAGTGATCCGAAAATGAGATCGGAAGGACAGACGTTGATGCGAATGCGGCTGTGTTGTTTTGGCAAACGGTAATTTACAACGATACAGCTTGTGGTCTAGGGGAACTTTTCGAGTCGAAAAGACCTACAGGCGATACAATCCGTTTACTTGGCAGGTGCAGGGTCCTCGAGAGCGGGTGGCCCATCTTCCTCTTCGTCAGAATCATCTTCATTTGCCAATGTTGAAGCAGGATTAGCACCAAAGCCGCTACTGCCCATCTAACATAATTGAGTCAGTCGCTTTGTGGCGACATGTCAAAGACGAAGAGAATACCTTGGAAAAGTCGAAGTCCTCCATTCCCGGGATGCCACCTGGTCCGCCACCGAACTCGTCGTCGACGATGTTAGGGTTCCCGTCCTGCTCGTCTTCGTCAACCCATTTGCTAAAGTCCGTTTTGATAAAGGGTGTCTTGGTCTTCTCCTGCGTCAGCCGTGGCCAGTACTCGGTCTTTGCTTCTTTTTTGCGGAGGACAACGAAGAGAGAACGCGACGTAAGGCGTTGAGTAGACAACTACGAGCTGTCAGCGAGCGTCCAACCGATAGACGAGTAAGCCGGACCTCTGGGAGAACCTCTGCGTAGAGATCGAGGTCAAACGCGTAATCGGCTCGTTCAACACTATGTGGCGGGATGAGGCAACGGACACGGGTAAGAAATAAGGTGTGTTACCCGGCAGTCGCCTTGAAAGACAAAGTTTTGGCGGTCAGTCCATACTGGAGAGATGATTCAACGATGTCGGGGACATTGACTGTCAAATAGATGATGTTCTAAGAGACGCAATATGGTGAGAAAGTCCGGACGACAAAAGGGAATACATACTTTCGTTAGGTCGGAACTGCTGCTGCGTTGGGCCCAGAGAACTTCTGGATGTCTCGACATGGCGACGTGTTGGTGGATACGGTGAAGAACAGCAGAGGGGTTTAAGAGGGCACCGTTGGAAGTGTCGAGAACGATGGAGAACGATGGAGAACACTCGTCCCGATATGGACTCACCATCTTATCTAATCTAATCGCATTATGTAAGCATAATATCACGTGACACGCTACCTCACATACCCCGACCTTGTCCGGTCCTGCAACCGACTACCAGCCGCGATGTGGTGCGTATTGTTTTCGACTTGGCGCGTGCAGTCGCTCACGGACACTTGGCAGGTGCACCCGCTGGTTTTTACCGCTCTTACTTTTGCCCCTTCCGACTGCCCCGCCTTTTTTTTTGGTGCTCTTCTTACTCACCTTAGCGCTCCATGCGAGACCATGGTGCGTGCAACACCACCACCTTGCGGCTCTCGACTGACAGGAGTGAAGCTTTTATTGCATAATACTTCTTGCCGCATTGTTTCTCAGCTCGTGCTATTGGCAGTCATTCCCTCTGGATGCCCACCTTACTGTCCCGTGGGCTGACAACATCACGACCTTCTCCCAAGCGTTGAACGCGACCATGCCCTCCCACCTCAGCACTTTCAACTTCGCTCCTCCCATCGTACGCGTTGCCGACAGATGCTGGTGCGATTTCGCCTCTGGGCTCTTTGAACCATACGATGTGCAAAAGTGGGAAAAGGACAGCATCCAGAGAGCTGTTGCCCGCATCGAAAAGCAGTGGGAGCAGTCGCTCGAATCAGATGGTGATATCAGTGCAAATGCTACCGCGGCAGCGGAACCTTCACGCCTCGAACATGAACCCACGACAACGACGACGACGCTCGACATCCCGAGCATACGAAATGAAACGCTATCCTCCTTGTTACGTTCCCTCTTCAGCATTCGTTTATTAAACAAACCCGAACCATCCCCATCGACTGCTCCATCTACCGATCCCGTCGAAACTCTGACGGAGTCTCCCGTTGTCCAATATTCTACGCCGGCTGAGCCCTCGCTAGCACCCGGCCAGCTCGACATGCGCCCCTTTGGTTTCGAGCTCATCCTTGATTTTCGATGGCCTAGGAGGTCCTAATTACGCTTTCGCGTTTAGTACGCTGCTGTATTCCTAGGTATCCGGGATTAATTTGTAGCTCGTCATGCCCCCGTTTTTACCATTATCCTTAGGAGCCGACGACATGCTTTTGTCAGCTCACCACTCACTTATTATCGATGCAATAAAACTTGAAGAGAAATTTCTTCTGCAGTCGGGTCGTGACCCCGACCTCTTTGAACCCGAGTGGGCCCGCAAATTTGTGCTGAAAACGGTCAGCGAGTGCAAGCTGGAATTATTCTTTGTGTTGTCGCAATTTCGCATTGGTCCAGTAGCTAAATCTTGGCGGGTGCCAAATACCCATGACATGTACGCTCTAGTGGCATTGTACATATTAGTCGTCCAAACAAAAGGAACCGTGCCAAGATCAGCCAGAACGGGTTAATAAGTGGTCACGATGTACGACACGTGTGTCAAGCACTTCTCCGGCTGACGTAGATCTTTGACGTGATAACTTTTCATCGAGAAATGTACTAGATCGTAACGAAGGGGAGATGTACTGAGAAGTGATCATGGCAGCCTTGCTTTTTGCTTTAGCCTGGGGCAGTGTGCGTCTTGCATAGATCGAATATAAAGATACGAACGCTGTGCAGTAAAAAAGAGCGAGCCCTGCGAAAGTTTAACGCGGACTCGAATACATCAGCTAGGGGTCATCAAGTTGTTACGGCCAGGATAGGACAAGGTCATAAGATGTCCAGCACGAGCCCCTCTGTTTGTGGTGGAATACGATTGGACACAACTGCCGACAGCCATGAGAGAGCCGGTTTCTTGGAGCCACTGGAGGGTTTGCGATGGCCAGCATGTGCGTGGATGATGGCGGTTGTCCACAAGTTGTGTCGTATATCAAAGTCCGCTGTAGTCTGAGCTGAGTCGCTTCTCCGCCCGCATTCACCCCGGGCCATTCATAATCATCGTACGAGTATCCTCCTTACTCATTCGAGGTCCCCCCCAGGGTCACCATTATCCACTCAACTGCTAACTTAACCTTAACTGAAGTTCACGTACAAACCCTTCTGTGCTCTCCATGTACTACATTCGAACTTGAAGTTCAAGCTTGATTTCGGTGCCGCGTATGAGCATTTCAGGCCACACGCACGGCTGATTTGAACAACTTACAAACACTCCGTCGTGACGTGCTGCACCAAGGAAGGTACTGCAACTGAAGCTGCCTACCCAGTACTCAAGAGCTTATGTGTCTTGGGAAAGGGCTGTTTCGCATCGCATCTTTTTTGGGTCCAAGGATTCCATTTTCGTCTAAAGGGCTATATTTTGTTGTCCCAGGCTGGGGTCAGACCTAGAACCCGGAGGAGATACGCGATTGCCGATAAGACCGAGCGCCAAGTCATGTTTGTAGTCACTAGAGCAACCTTGACGGCCGAAGTGCCGATATGGCTTAATATCCGCGTCTGTTTTTGCAGGTACTGGCCAACATTACATTTATTTCTTTGTTATGGTGTTACCGTGTAATGCCACATTTAGCGACTGTTTTGGTACGTGCAAAATCGTTCGATGGCTTATAGAAGCAGTGATTTATACACTGGAAATAAAAGGTGAGCCTCCCGCTGCTTGTCCGTACCGTAGCGAGAACTCACGTATCGTCTGTGGTACACACAATCATGGATGAGGTAAATGCAATTAGCTGAATTCGAGGATCGAACTATCTCACCGTGGTATTGGAAGCGAGTCTGCCGTGATCAAGGTTAGCAGCGCAAAGCTTCCGAGTCTGGACTGCGGCGTACCTTCTTCGGATTGTCAGGCGCAGTTCGGACATATCGATCGTTGTCCACAGGCCTTGAAAACGCACATGTACAACATAGAGGAAGCACCTGGGAATTGGGGACCCACCTTTCCTTGACCTAAGGGAGTGTCAGAACTTGAATTCATCAGTTGTTCGTACAACAAGTACCTTGCTTGATGCCAGCATGCTCTGCAGTGTGACACAAACGGCAGATACACTCAATACTGGGGACCACTCTGTGCCAAGGATAGAGGCACAGATCTGTGATGAGTCAGAAATAGAAACACAAGCAGCCTACAACTTGCGCTCACATGTCCATTGGAGTACACGTGCTAGGGTCAGAATCAGAGATCATTGCCATTATAGGTCGAGTAAAGACGACATACCGGGTGCATAGGCGCCTGGTTGTCTTGGTCTACGACGAACTGGACCGCCGGGGAGGAGATGGGGTAGTTCGCGTCAAAGCGAAACATCAGCTTGAAAACCTCCCCCTAGCGGGAAAGAGATTAGACACAAATTTGGGGTCTAATTGATACCTGCCTGGTATATACTTTCGCCCAGGACCTCTATGGAGAAGAACCAGGTCTCGAAGTCGTCTGCGCTAAGTAGTTTGATTCCTGTACACTGAGGAGTGAATGAACGATCCTAGCAGAGACAGGATGAGTTACCACAAGGGCATCCTTCTGTATGGATTTCGCTGAGCTCTTTGCGCAGACGTCGGGACGATACAGAAGCCATAGCCCGACCTTTGCCTTCGTACAGGTCGAGTAGAGAGCCGCTCACGTGAACTTATCAGTCCAGTGTCAATGCGCAAATATGGATAAACAATATGATCATTCATGAACAATTTCGACGGCTGCACATTTCTCCCACAATGTCATTTCCTCCCTGCCTTAGAGTCACCTGTTACTCGTCATCTTTCCAGAGATTTACAGGCGCTCGTGGGGAGGCAGAGCGATTTCTCGTACTTCATTAACAACGTCGCTTGTGCAGTCACATTCCTGAGTGTCGCACAATGAACGACAAGAATACAACATTGACTCTAGTCTAGTCGTACTCGAATCATGACGCTTTCCCTTCTGCTTCGCGTGCACGCGCTGCCCTCTCCGCCTTGATTTCTTGTAAGATGTCACGTGCACCACTGTCTAGGAGTACCTCTCCGAGTCTCTTGCCCACTGATTCCGCTTCGTAGGTGCTCGTAACCCTTTCTTCCAGCGTCTTGACAAACTGCCGCTCCCCGTCGAGCGACGTGACGCAGCCTGTGATCTCCAGTACCGCACTCTCAAGCTTGAGCTCTCCGCTCTTCAGCCGCTCGGTCCCTTCCACCGCGTGGGTGAGCCGAGTATTGACGCCTACTGGCACGCTACATCCACCCTCCAATGTGCGCAACATGGCACGCTCGGCGAGACACGTCCACTGAGTCCGTTGATGTGTCAAGACTTCGCACAGCTCGGATAGCTCGCTCGATGCATCACTCCGAATCTCCACTGCCAATGCACCCTGAGATACAGCGTGATAGAGGGTCGGAGGTGCCAAATCTTCCGTGACACGATGCGACAAGCCGATGCGAACGAGTCCGGCTTTAGCCAGGATGAGTGCGTCGAACGCATCGTCCTCTCCAGTCGCATCTAGCTTCTTGAGTCGAGTGTTGCTACGATTCAGTGATAAATCTAGTGTAAAAGATGCGATCGAAGCACGGAACGTACAGGTTTCCGCGCTGTCCACGATCTCCACATTTTAGCGCATGCTGTCTCGCACAGATTTAGCCATGACGCACCACGTCCTTGAACGTCATCTCCACCCCCTTGAGACGATCCTTGAGATAGTTTTTGACTTGCGCCGAGCGCCGCACGCTGCTGGTACCGATCCTGCTTCCGGCAGGTAAATCGTGGAGTGTCTTGTAAGGCGACCCAGCCTTCATCACCAAACTGTCCACGCATGCCTCTCGCTCCAATATTGCGCCGATCTTGAACTCGTGCGGGAGCTCTGTCGGCACGTCCTTGAGACTGTGTACGAGCATGTCCACCTGCTTGTTGGCGAGCAGCTCCTCGAGCCCCCTCGTCCACAGCGCCTTGCCGCCGAGGAGAAAAAGCGCCTGGGACTGGTTCCTATCTCCTTCAGTGTCGTTGAACTGCGTTCCGAACACATAAGACGGAAATTTTTCGGTGAGCTTTTGGATGACGATGTTGGTTTGTATTTTTGCAAGCTCGGATTGTCTGGATCCAAGCGTAAACGAGGTCCGTGGTGTCATCGCGTGTGTGCTGGGTCGGAGGCGGAAATACCTTGGTGACGAACTAATCCGCTAAGCTGATCGATCGGGTTCACACAGTCATCTCGAGCTCAAGATAAAATCACATTGCAAAAATCAAGCAGGCAATCGTTACCACCAAGTATGGATCGATCACAACTCGTCTACGCTTTGAAGTCCTTCAACCACCAGCGCACAAAATCAATCATCTCGTAGTGGATCTTCTGTATCTCTGCTGGCTCGTCAGTGATATTGCGAAGACCATATTCGTCGTAGTGGTGAACACCCTCTGCCAAGTGTCGCCTTTAGCCTGGGTCAATAAGGCCTTGGCGTATATGCGTACCAGGTATAAGTTTGAACGGTTGAGAAATCGAGTCTATCCTGTCCTTTGCGTACACGCTGTGCGGTGTACAGGGTCTCCAAGGATCAACTATAACATGTCAATGATAGCCCAAAATAGAGAAAACAGGTAGTGCCATACATTCGCCATCTATGATAGCCAGCTTGTCTGCAGCAATTGCAAAGTCACCAAGGGCATTCACAGACCTAACACGTGGCCGTCCTGGGATTCTGTAGTGTTTGCCAGGAGGGAACGCCTACAAAATTTGATCGAACATGTCAAGATCCAGAATAACGTATACTAAACAGAGCAAGGTTATACCTGACGACAAATCTTCATGGAATAGAGCGGGGTCAATAGCTTGGATACTATCCGAGGGTATTCCGGATTACGCGGAGCAGACTACTTCGACTGTCAGCGTCCGTCCTGGAAGGAGACAGCCAAAAAAACATACGGAGAAGTAGCCCCACTGGGTGCAAACCTGGAATTGCCATAAACGCCATGTTTGATCGAGGGTGGTCTTCTGATACTTGGCGTCGTTATATGTCCCAAAACACTAAGGTCAAACAACCAGTAAGCCTACGAGGGACAAAGGCCACGGTTATGCTAACCTCTTCCACTGTTGAATTCGCTTTAAGGCAGGGTTCTACTTTGTACTAGTTTGTTTTGAATGACATGGCATCTCGTTTGTTCAGGTTTAAGAGTGAGAGATCGTCATACCTGTTTGATCCATTTGGCGTAATTCAATACAGTGAAGTCAACATTGATGTTGAAGTCATCCGCCAAAGGCACCAGACGATCTTCATGTCCGATCGGCAAGGCAGCAATTTCCGCACGACCAATAAGTGGTTTCTTCAAGAATTCACAGAATTCATCGAATGTTGTACTTCCCACCTGTGGGTTCCAGTTCTTGCTTTGCCACGATTCCAGTGGAGCCTTTCGGGTCGATCAGCATGCAAAAGGAGATGGTTGTTCGGGATTCAACCCACCGCGAGGACAGAGGCAACATCGGCATCGTGCTCGAGATCACGGAGTCCAAACACTCGCTTGGCGAGATTCCTGAACAAGCCTATTCCGAGGAGGGTATCCACGGTCGAAATTGCGTTCCGGATGTGCGCGGAGCACACAGGATCAGCAGACAAACGAATAACATCGAAGTATTCCCAGTTGATAACGGTAGCATGGGTAACGCCTGGATGATGGTACTTAGGACGTTGACCATGAGTAGCGTGCAATAAAAACTGACCACTGGAGGCAATCGCCCCGAAGACGATATCAGGGTATAGGATCTTCATGTGCGCCGCTCGTGCACCTGCGTAGGAGCCCTTTTACAGATCCTTAGCCTTGCCGGTACAACAAGACTCATTGTACATACACCGTAATAAATCCATGGAGTACCCGGTGCTGTTAGATTTGCATCTATGCCCTCGAATTTGACGTTTCGCATGAAGTTTGCAGAGTCTGCGGCAGCCTGTTCATTGTTCAACCACCTAGTGCGTTCATGTCACTGTTCAGCGCATCCGAACATGGAAAATTTGCATTGAGCAACCTTACCTCAAGTTATCCGTGCTGAAGTCGGGTACCGGGATAGACGTTCCTGAGGCACATCCATCAATAGCCAGCAAGGAGCATGAACGGCAGTACACATACCATAGTAGCGGTGTTCGAGAACGACGCCGACACCGCCTGTAGCATTTGCGAGAATCTCGACGATGCCGGTATCCAAGAACTGGAGTCTATCCTCGCCACTCGTCTCACCACCATCCAGAACGATGACGGGTCCATTCGAGCCGGGCACATAGTGACGGGTGTTGACCCAGTAGCGTTGCTTGAACGTCCCTTTCGACGCGTCGCTGTGATCAATGGGCTGCTCGAAGAACCGCTCCGGGAACTCGGGATATTTGGGCCCGGGCTGCGACTCGACGACAAAGCCGGCCGATGGGTCCTGGAGAACCAAAGACGACGCCTTGGCCGTACGAGCCGCCTCCAACTCCTTCGTCCGGGCATCGAGTAGCCACGCGTTGACGTGCTGTGGGCTGCTCGGGGGACGCCTGGAGGGTATTGATGCACGCACAAGTGCGGCGAGAATGAGAGAGGACAAGCAGATGAACGGTGCGGTGAGCCTCATCGAAGTGCAAGCACAACTTGTCTGGTCCTTTGTCGGCTCCTTGGTTTTACTTATTGGTTCAACCAATGAACTTTGTTTTGGTCCCACGTTCAATTACGTTGAGTTGTCGTCTCAAGCGGATCATGGCAGTGAGGTCCTTCAAGTTTCAAACTTCAAGTTTGCCGTCGTGTTGCATGGGGTAGCAAGTTTTGCAAAGCCGCAACGATATGATGGAGTCGCCCGGAGCACACGACTCGACCAGAAGTTGGTCGCTACTAAACTAGACTAAGAAGAGTTTCATCACACTAGACAAGGCATATCGGCCATAAGTGGGAAGCTCATTGAACAACGTTATTGGCTTAGATTGGTTAACCGGTTATCCACCATAATGCCGCTCTCAGACCCCAACTTGAACTTGAGGTGTAAGCATTTGCACTCGAGTCATGGTGTTTCAAAGAAATCAGCCTCACCCTATAGGTCATCCAGCCATCACTAAGAACTGCGTCACGATAGCACCTTTACTAACCAGGCACTTTACCCGGGTCTAATTAGTTACTACAGAAATTCGGAACGAACATGTGAGTCTAGTGGCCACGACTAGTGACAGCCCGCCGGTAGTGTAAACGGATTAGCGGATAGAGGGTCAGCTGAGTGAGCTGACAAGTTGTGACATGCTTGCTGACTGCGAGCTGACAAAGGCATTGTAGCATCAAATACTGGTTGTCCACTTCGAGTTGGAGGTGTGAGCAAGTGAGTTAACTTGATTATATTTTAGAGAGCACAACGAGAGACGATGGTGTTCTAGAGCAACTGCACTGGTGCATAGTCACGTTCGCGGCCGGCCAACACGCAGAAGAAGATTGCGTTACAAATACCCATGCCAGCGCTGACAGCTCTCCGTCTCGGATCGTGTCAAGTCGGGACTAAAACACGTTTGACTCGCAGACCTTGACAGCGCTAACACTCCGACCTTTGTAAGGCCGTGCTAATTTTGATAACCTCTGCGGAGAATCACTAATCAATTCATAGACTCGAAACGCGATCCTCCCCTACAAAAGGCGACCATTGGGTCATCTACAGTAACAGTTCACATAACTCCAAGCTCTCATCCCCACTTTACTACAATGCCTTACACCTCGTTCGCAGTCGCAGGGGCCGGTCCTACTATCGGAGGTCGCATCGTGCAGGCAAGAGTATACCATATCATCGAAGCTGTTTATCTGATATTCATACCAGGCACTGGTCAACCGCGGAGGTTCAGTCGTCGCCCTTGCGCGCCCTGGGAGCAACTCGACCCAAAGTCCCCTTCTTCAAGGCGCTAAAATTGCTTCTGTGGATTACTCGGACGTGAAGTCGCTCGCATCCATTTTCCGTGAACACAAAGTAGAAGTTGTCGTCTCCGCGTTGGCATACGGCGCTCTTCCTGCCCAGCGGCCCATCGCGGAAGCCGCCAAGGAGGCGGGCGTGAAGTTGTTCGTACCCTCCGAATATGGAATGCCCACCGAGGGTGGCAAGGCTGGCCACCTTATCTCCAAGTCCGAGTTCGCTGGTAAGTTCACCACGACCCAGCCCCCATCTTGTCATAACTGATCGGGTGCGCCAGACTATGTCAAGTCCCTTGGGATTCCTGTATTGCGCGTCTACGTGTGTTCCCTTTCACTCATGTCATTCGCGTATGAGGCAAACTTATCCGATGCTTGACAGAATGGCATATTGACCGAGTTCATCCCGTGGTTGACGGGGGTCGAACTGGGCAAGTTCCACATGCTGGGCGAACACACCGCCACCGCCTCCTTCACCTCTGTGGAGGACGTTTCAGGCAAGTGTCCTCGTCCACCACGCCTACCGTCCCAGACCTCGCTTACTGACCCTGCTCTTCATCAGGATTCGTTGGTCATGTCCTCACGACTCTCCCTCCCTCCTCTCTCCACGATACGACGTTCCGCATTCAGGGCGACAGAATGTCACTCGCCTCCATCGGCGCCCTCTATGAAGCACGCGTGCCTCCGGTACCAGCTATACACGTGACAGAGCTTCCTGAAGGATTCGTCAAGCAGACCTTCCTGCAGAACAGCCTGAACCAAGGCAGAATAAGCGCCGGCTGGGACAACTACACCGACCGTGACCTCCCTGAGATCGCAGATAGCGGCAACAAGGTCTGGGGGGGACACAAGTGGCGGTCGGTGAAAGAGGTGCTTGGTTTGTGAACATCATGGACCTTGATTTATGTGGATAACCCTTGATGGATCACCGGCGCTCAACCGCCTTCGATGGGATAACCCATCGACACCCTACTAACATACATTATTTACGACGAATCTACTACATATCGCTCATCGGTATGAAGTCAGTCAGTCCAGACTATCCATTGTCACGATTATATCTAGTAAAGCGCGAAGAATACTAAAGAGATGTAATCTACATGTCTAACGCCAACCATTTGTCACTCCTCCTGTTCACTATGTGGCCACCCGACTGTTGTGAGCATTGCTGCTGCCAGTAAGAAGGTGGTCGGAACGCCTGCACTTGGCTCGGCAAGCTTGCAAATTGCATCATGAGCCCCGCAGCCATGTGCCACCCAATATGACAGTGGAATGCCCAAAGTCCTGGATTGTCGGCAACGAAACGGATGAGCACCCAGCCGTACCCTGGAAGAGTGAGGGTGTCCCTACGCGGGGGATTCGTGAGTGTAATAGGGGAAACACCTGGCTGGTAGTTCCCGTCGCCCTCGCCGAGGATGTAAAAGATGTGACCATGAAGGTGGAACCTATATCAGAGCTTCAGTACCCACAACGCCAAACTAGACTAGATAGAGAACCCACGGGTGGCTCGAATCATCGTAGTTAAGAAGTACGAGATCGATGACTGAAATATTGTCATTGACAACCATGAGTTGTGTGGAACTGTCGAAGTTCGTCTGAATTCCGGTTTGATAGTACTGAAGAAGGGTGGGGTTGTCGTTCTGACTTTCCCAACTCGTATTGTTCATGTATGCAAGGACCTGGTTTCCTCCAGACTGGAGAGTTTGCTGGAACGACATCGAAACAGTGACAAGCTGCGTGCTATTCGGGGGATTCATCGCAATAGCGGGCACGATCATGGTGCTATTCAGATCTAAGCAGATCTCAGGATATGGATCAGACCAGTCTGTAGAGGTAGGCGTAGTGGCTTCCGCTCCGTAGGTCATTGTCGCAAGCACCAAAGTGTTCAAGTTAGGGTTGCTGAGTTTATAACATACCTCCTGCATCTCCGCGCGGACATGGTATGAGCCAGCAGTTTGATTTGTGTTGAGAATGACGGAGTACCGCTGGGCAACCGAGGTGGGAACACGGTGCACACCAACGGGTTGGAGACTCGTGCCGTCCGCCTCGACCACGGAGAGAACGTGTCCGTCAACGCTGAACATAAAGTCCGTGAGCGTCGCCATGTTGATCAGTCTGAGACGATAACGAAGGTTTGGCTCGAAGTCGAATGTGGTCCCGTTCATCTTGCCATTGATGAGGCCATTGTCTGGGGGAGGTTCTGCACCCGGATTGTTGCCCCCATAATTGGAGTTGTCGTAGCCAGTAGTGCTTAGATACTGTGTAAGCAGTCCGGACGACATCTCATGGTACCAGTCTGTGGTGAATAACAGATTAGTGAGCCCTCTCGGTTATACGAGGCTACTCGGATGACTGACCTGACATGATGACAAGAACGTCATGGTCGTATGATCCATATATGGGTTCGCTGGGAGAGTGTATAACCAAGGGGCCATAAATACCATCTGTATACTGAGTTGAGGCGTGGGCATGCCACCAGTATGTGCCGTACTGATTCGGGTTGATGGTGAATTGGTAAGCTAAAATGTTTTCTTCAGTACCCGCTCCAGTGTCAGTTGGGATTAAGCTCACTAAAGTTCATGCCCGGTGGGATGGGGCACTGAGTGATCCCGTTGGTACCATCCATGTAGTTTGTCCCGTTCTGAAGCTGGCCGTGCCAATGAATAGTGGTGCCGTTAGACATATTATTGAAGACGTTGACAATTAGCAGGTCACCGCTGTTGACCTCGATCAATGGTCCAGGAAATTGTCCTGCGCAAACGATTGGGAGATACACCTAAAGTCGCTTGAGCACTACTCACCGTTGACGACGAGCATCGTTCGTTCGAAGCCGTCGGGGGAACCTGGCATTTCTTCGACAACCCATTCATAGTACCTCGTGGTAGGGGTGCTTGTAACATCAAATGATGGATCAAGGATGAAACTCGAATTCGTCGTGACGTAGTTTGAGTTGGTGGTACTACCAGTAGTAGTCACAGTGCTGCTCTTTCTGAGTCCGAGTCCTAGTCCAAGGCCGAGTGCGAGGCCGAGCACGACAATAACGATGGTCGTGACTCCGCCCCACACATAAATCTTTCGACGATCTGTCAATCAGTGAATAGACATCCTTTTAGTGTGAGTATGTCAGATGAGATGCACTTTGTGGAGGCCTTGCTGCAGCGATGATCTCGGGGTTGTTGAGAGCAACGGCCTCTGACTCCAACCTGGGGTTGTTGTGGTCTTGAGAACTACCCTCCTGAGAGACGGGAGGTTGCAGTGCCATGTGCGGGACGCGTCTCAAGTGGGGTAAGGATAGTCCTGAGAGGGCGGGATTACGGCCTATATAAATGGTTGGCGTGTCCACGTCCTAAGTTGTTGGTTTTAGCTGGCCCCACAAATATCGTTGCGCTAAATTTATCTACAGCACACCACGTCAGTGGCCATAGACTCTATCCGTACGCTTGACGTTGATCTTGGTGCGAGTGCGCGGCAGTTGGAAAGGCGCAAGACTCTAGTACAGACCATGGGTGATGAAGCTTCCACGCGGAAAGTACGCGTTTTCCAAGGAGTCGAAAAGAATCGCGGGTGCCGGTGTTGAGTGTGTGCTGGGAGGACGGGATCGAGGATGGGCCGCCTGGACGGAATGGATCGGCAGATCCCGAATGGACCCACTCGGTTGCCGCGGTAGTGCATGATATGACTCTCGTTTGACGGGCCCGATCATTCAAACTCAAAGGTGGTTCCTTGGTAAGTCAACTGTTTATATCCTCATCAAGGACGTCCCTGCGAAGTTAATGATGTGCGTAGTCAAAGGCGTCGATCCCAGTACTACTGTAGTATGTACTAGTTGTATTGTTGATCCATGCGAACATGTCAGAATGCACGTATTTGAAGCACATAGTCTGCACCAAATGCCGCAAAAGACAGAGAATGAACATCAAGTCTTCAGCCTTTTTTTCAAAGTGAACATAGGAGAGGCTCTGGTCACAGCACCTTCAATTTCATAGTATACAAAGAAAAGCCACTTTTTTCTACTGGTGATAATGCCCCTGACAGCAGGTAACCAAGTGCAAAAGTTGGAAAACCCAAGGTAAACAGAACACAACGGGCTTGGGACTGAGTTATGATCCCACTCCAAACATACAGCTTTCAACAACTGTTGGAGTTAGCAAGTGTGTGCTCAACTTTGCATTGTGGGAGTTATGCACTTTGTGGGCATGTAGGTGCCATTTCAGGGCTATTCTGACTTCACAGGTTCATTGCCATTCTGCAGCAAGACCATCTGAGTGTCCAGAG
This sequence comes from Tylopilus aff. striatulus, assembly GCA_038094335.1. NCBI lineage: Eukaryota > Fungi > Basidiomycota > Agaricomycetes > Boletales > Boletaceae > Tylopilus > Tylopilus aff. striatulus. Next base: position 3,056 of record JBBPTY010000089.1, on the reverse strand, counting down.
TCCATCCATATGGGTCCAGGTTTTTTATTCTGCATAATTCCACCTGCAAACATTGACCAGAATTTTTGAGACTTATAGGAATTTTATCTTAGTGATTGGTGACTTCATATGACACTACCAGATCATTTATTTGACATCACTTAGCCTACCAACCCTTGTGGCAGTTTGCTTTTTCTCTTACTTTACTATTTTCAGTCTAGGGTGTGCCCTGACTATAAAACTTGTCCATTGGACTTTAAATAGAAAGTTTTCCACTCTTCCTCAGTGTCTGTGTCTGGGGGAGTGCTTCAGGTGACTGCCAAGGTCTTCTTCTTTCATTTTCTATTTTCCTGCATATTCCAGATCTCTCAGAGGTTAGAATACTACTTATTGTGGTTGCTGGTGATCTGGAAGCATCTGGGTCATCTGCATTTGCCTGCTAGACACTACTAGAGGCAGCCACAACAGTTTTCAGGCACTTCTCCTTTATTTCTGGATTTACTCTGGTCAGGAATTCTCTTTCTATTTTTTGCAAAGTAGTCTGGACTTTCTGCATTGTCTTTTCCATTCATACTGAGCTCTGGTTGAGCAACACCTTCCATTCTAATTAAGTTGAGACCCCTTGGGCAATATCTCACCCCTTGTTTCTTTTTTTCCTTGTCTCTGGTTTCCTCTTGGAGCCAAGTGAAAAGATATTTGTTTCTTACAGCATGCAGCTTAGTTTGTACTTTTCTGCACTGTGTCTAAATGTTCCTTGTTTTTCTATGATGGACAGTCTGTCTATTCTATGACAACTTGTGACAGACATCCACTAGTTCCTGGGTCAAGTGCTAGGTCCAGGGTGTTATGCTCTATGTGAAACCTGTGGTCAGTGACTTCAGGAGGCACTCATGAAGAGGCACTGCTTCTGGATATACAAGGGACTAGAGAGACTATACTTAGACTTGAGGGATTTTGGCCTCAAGATCAAGGACACAAACTTCAACATATAATTGTGTAGAACAAGCATGAGAAAACTACATACATGGAGGTTGTCATACTTATAGTAAATAAGCTACTCAAGGGCAAGCAAACAAAGTATTAATAAGGAGATGTGAGTGGTGGGGATACATGACCATTGTGAGAGAGAAGGTCAGAGGAGGCAATGTCCATGGTAATGAAGGTGTACTGGAATATAAATAGACCAATATAGGTGATGAAAGGATATAAGAACAGACCAGATGTCCTTCCAGTGAAGTAAGGAGTATGGTTAGAGAGGATGAGAAGGAAAAAGAGTGGGTTGACTGTAACACAGGGCACCCCTTGTTTCATCCCCTTAGTTGAGTAGAGGCTTCAAGCCCTTGGAGTATTTATTGACCTTGTGTCATATCTGTGCCAACTGAACTCTGATACACCCCTGATCCCCATCAACTTATCCCCTACTCTGACCCAATCCCTCTCTGAACACCTTGTGGGCTTCTGCTACCCCTTCCACATCAACTCCAAACCCTATAGTGCTTTCCCCAAGCATTCCCACAAACACCCATCATCCCCAGACCTATCTCTGTCCATCACCTTCATACCCCTCCCATATCTCCTCAAGGGGTTTCCATCTGACCCCCCTGTGCCCTCTGGACCTTAGTCCACCTTCTAGAAAAATATCTGACCTCCTCTGACTTTGTTTATAGCCTCACCAGTATTTCCTCCTCCAAACCTCCTTCCTGTAGTTACTCTGATCTCCTTTGTCTTGTAAGCCTTCTGGCTATTGGCTACTTCCCTTACTAAACCCTATAGACCTCACCCTTTCATTTGTAAGCCCTTCATAGGGTTATTCATTGCATAGCATACTTGATTTATAGCATTCCTTGCCTAACCCTATGAATTCTACTTTGGACTTTTGTCAAATCCCATCTCTGACAGAAGAAGAAGAGGTTCATGGAGGTAGGAGATTCCAGGAGGGGATGAGGGTGATGTAGGGGGGGGGGGGGTACCTAAGGGTACAAGGGGTTTGGGGATGAACTCCTGAGGGACTTCTGAAGGGTTGATGGAAGTTTTGTTGATGAGGAGTGAGTCTAGAGTTTCTTATAGGAGTTCATAGGGGATTGCTCCCTAGGAGGCCCTGGGTGGGATGGAGATGCCACAGGCCTCATGGGAATCTAGGAGTGGGGTCGGAACTCAGGGAAACCAAGGATTCTCTCTCTTGGTTTCCAAGAAGTTCAGAGGACAAGGGGGATGGAGACTGATTGGGGAATCAATGGGGAGTGTTGGGGTTGACAGTGATGTTGGGATTGGGTCAGAGCACTGAGGGAGAGGCTAGAGGGGCAAGGAACCTTGGCATAGGACTTATGTGTCATGCCTTGCTCAGGTCTGGTCCTTGTTGTGAAGGTATGAAGAAAGGAGGCAAATCTTTGAGGGGTATTTGCTTGGAGGGCAAGTTGAGGAGGTAATGACAAGTGGGAAGGCTTGATTGAATGGATGGGCTAGATGATTTGAATAACTGAACTGGGGTACAAAGGAGTACTATAGGGATCTTATATACTAAGTCCAGATGAAGTCTGAAAGGAGAAATGAACTATGGATGATAGTAAGTAGAAGGAATAAAGCCTGAGGTGGAATTCATAGGGTACAAGTAAAGAATGCTATGAATAAGTAAGCTACATGAGGAATGGTTGATAGGTGACTCAATGGAAGGTATTCATAGGATACGAAAGAAAGGTAACTAAGGCTGTTAGGCTCATAGGTTTGTAATCTAAGATCTAGAGGGTAAGGATATATAGAAGAAGTTCAGAGAAGGCACAGGGTGGAACTAGGGACAGAGGAAGGGTCATAGTGACTAAAGGGGTATCAGAGGATGGAAGATGGATTGGAGATGATGATAGGGGAACAGGGAAGAATGTGGGGGTGCCATGGAGATGCTTGGCTGGAGTTGTAATCTGGAGGAGGTACAGAGGTTTCTAAAATGGACTATATGTGTTACGTGTAGCGTAAAACCTGTGATCAGTGTCTCCAGGAGGCACTCACTAAGAGGCGCTACGTCTGGAGAGGACTAGGACGAAGGAAGGATGACTGAGGACTAGTGATTGACTTACTTAGAAATG